>JAVQJF010106069.1:0-20411 GCA_036023855.1 Gadopsis marmoratus
ATTTGATGCTGTTTTGAAGGGAAAGGGTGGTCACACCAAATATTGATTAGATTTAGATTTCTCTTCTGTTCTTTCACTGCATTTTGTTAATTGATTAAACTAAACTATTAACACTTCCAGTTTTGAAAGCATTTTTTCACACCTGCCTAAAACCTTTGCACAGTACTGTATGTAACAGCATACTGTATTAATATTGTATACAATGGTCTTGTGGCATCTATTGTAGTTGTGCTCATCTTAAATTGAAAAACTGTGAAGAAAGTGTTGAAGCTCATGTGTCTAATGTCTTGTAATGTGTCTTTGTGTTTAATTAAATGTGGTATTGAATACCGACCAGCTCCAGGAGAGTTGTTCTGTAGCAGACCTCGACCTCTTTACTTCCCTGCGAGGGGATAAGACAATATTGGCATGACACATATAACAGAATAAAAATTAATTATCATTTTGCCAGACTTCTGCAGTGTTTTTTGCATCTATAAAATGTGAAGCGTTGTATTGCGGAGTTGTTAGCAGAAATTCATTTTTTGTTCTATAGGGCTTTTTCACAGCAGACATAAATAATAAAACAACGACAGCTCAATCCCATTCCATAGATGCTCCCGTTTCAGTGTCCTGGTATTGTGCATCCAGGGTCACTATTACACTGTCATGACTTACTGCGACACTTGCATAGAACGGAGCCATTGTTTCTTCTGTGCTTTTTCTACTCTGACAAGTCAAGAATGACTGCTGTGAAAAAAAGGGCTGTTGTGGACATTGTTGAGGCCACAATATAGTGTTAAAAGTTACCAACTCATCACCCCACCACTGCTTACAAAAGCAAAATTTAATCCGTCATACTCTACTGCTCCCCCTGTTTTCCCGCCCAATGTCTGTCTCCAACAAACATGAGTTGTGCTGTGTTACGCACATTGCTTCCAAATTCATATTATTAAACACAGTTGGGCAGCTAATTTCCTATTAAATGCTTCTTGTGCTTTAAAGTCCCCCTCCACTCAAAACTGGACTTGATAGCCAGGAGTAGGAGGCATCTTGTGTCCATTACTTTAGCTTTTGAAACATATTTGCATATTCATAGATTCTGGATTTCTCAATGAGAGAGAAGAGTAGATGTAACTTTCAGAATTTCTAACTATTAGAATTTTTTTGTGGGGGAAAATCCCCAACAGAAACACATTATTATTCCAAGCAGAGTGTTTTTATATATCTTATAAAATGTCTGGACAGGATCTTGAAATAGCTATGTTCATGTTTGGGGCTGTTTAGTTTTGTGTATTTTAAAGGTCCATCTAGCTTAGGCTATAAATGCTGTATGTGGCATTAGTCCATGCTAGGTACTTGTCCCTACAAAGAAACATTAAATGCATAATTTAAATGAATAAAAATACATCTGTTTTTGCCAACCCTATGTCTTTGTTTTTGAATTGGTGTTAAATTTAATAGTATTACAAAGAATCCCAGAGATGAAGATAACATGATACATTTCTCACCTTATGCACATTTATTCTTGTACTCGTGTGCTTTGATGCCTCCACAGGAAAGGAACAATACTGAATCCTGCTGAAGTGAGAAATATTGTCACAGAGCATGTGAAGAAGAATGAACTGGTGGACAAAAATAATAAGAAGTAAGTAGAGGCTTATATTCTCTATTCTCTAAGAGGAAATCCGTGTGCTGTAGAGTGCATTGTTTGAAACCACAGACACCAGAACGTATTGTCATTGTTATTGCCACCAGAGTAAATTAATGGCTTTCTTTTTCACAATCACACTCTGTGCGCTAGTCACTTGATGTAAGAGGAGGGAGACCCGTCTGTTATGGAGTAGCACTGAAGTCACAGCGTTCAGTTTTGAGTTGAACTCTAACCACCACTTTTTCCATCAGTGGGTGCAGTGGTAAAATGTCAGCCTTAATGGCCACTGAACAAGAACAGACCTGCCCAGTTGTTATAATTGGCTAAAATGCTGACATGTGAAACCGAAGAGACATCTCACGTTTCTTTTTAGGTAATGAATCATCGTCTGATGTGAATGAGTGATGGGACAAAATCAGATCAAATCTGCCATGGAGCTGGCATAGCTGAAAGGCTTATTAAAGGCCCCCATTTTTTAAAACATATTTTAAGGTTTAAATGACTAATATGTACAAAAAGTTTTAGAATTGGTCCAGTAGATCGCCTCAACCAGCAGCCGCGATACAGGCTGCAGTGACTACGTTGTAATCCTTGTGAGCAACTGCACCCGTCAAAGTACGTCCACTAAAAGTGCTTGTTGTTGCTGCTGACAGGCTCAGATTGTTATTCTAAGTGTTGGACAACGTTACGGAAAAGATCGCTACAGAGACAGACCTTTTTGTTTAGCCAGACCAGTTGTCTTCCTGAGACTTCTGTTTCTGGATTTGTTTATCCGGCCGCAGCTGAAGCGAACTATTGGACCAATTCCAGAACGTTTCGTACCCATTAGTCATTTAGACCCCAAAATATGTCAAAATACGGCCCAGGTTTAAAAATCCCAGAATTATATTTTAACAAGGCAGCATGTTCCCTTTTGAGTGCCATCCATCCACTGTATTGTGGGACTTTTTCTATAGCATATGAGGTCCATATACATTATGAATAACCATATAATGCATTTATAATGATGATTGTTATATAATGTGTTATTTGTTCTAGTTATGTTCCTTATTTCTCAGATATGTCCTTGAATAGGCATGAACCAAGGCCTTAGGAGACAGTGGTGGGCCATGAAAGATAGGGGGATGTGTAAGAATCTGTAGACAGGCGAAAAGTGAGACAAGAGAGAAGCAGATGTTGTTTTGACTAAAACAGCAGATCATGGAGGAAAAGCATAACGGAATGGAGTAGTGAAATTGAGCCAGGTCACTTTGACCTGTCACTAGAAGTAATGAGTTGACTAGGAGGCAAGTTAAGGGAAGAAGGGTAACAACAGCGACACTGTGAGGGGAAGATTAGAATGCAGGTTTTCATTGACTTTGCGAAGGAAGGAAGGGCAAGTTGAGAAAGGTGGAGACTAAGTTTAGAGATATAAAACCCGCCATTCGAGGGAGGTTTGTTGGTTCTTTCCATATTTCTGCAGAAATATCAGATGTTCACCTTTGTACAAAATCTTTGTAATAAAACTTATAAAATTGAGACAGAAGCGACTCCGAACTTTCCTTCGACTGAAAATCCACCACAGTATAGTTTCCTTTTTTCAATGCTTCTCTCCCCTCTTAACAGTTACGTGACCATAAACCCTACGCTGTGTGACTGCTTACTGGAGAAATCAGAGTACCAGGAGGTACATTCTCTCAAGTGGGATGACCTCTTTAGCAGGTTAAGACTTTTGTTTCGTTATTTTGTTTATGGGACCATGCGCAATATAAAACATAAATGTCATGATCTATTTGAATGATTTCATGGTGAGTTCATGATTAGTGTTGACCTGGTTGTTTTTAAGGGTAATTTGACAGATGCTCTCGTGATGCCATTATAAATATTTAGCACTGTGAAAGGCATACAATTTTTTTTTTTTTACATTAGTAGTAGTGCTAACTACCAAGCACAAGTAGACCACTAGAATTTTGGGTAGAAATGACTTTTGTCAGCGAAGAGGGTCTGGAGCTCCACTGAAGTCACTGCCAATGCTGACGTGCAAAAACAAATACAAATGGAAATACACCCTGGGGGCTTGG
This sequence comes from Gadopsis marmoratus, assembly GCA_036023855.1. Taxonomy (NCBI): domain Eukaryota; kingdom Metazoa; phylum Chordata; class Actinopteri; order Centrarchiformes; family Percichthyidae; genus Gadopsis; species Gadopsis marmoratus. Next base: position 3,694 of record JAVQJF010106069.1, read on the forward strand.
CCAGTTGAGATTCTTGATAGTGAAGACAACATGGAGCAAGATGAAGTGATATTTTTCTTGCCTTTTTCCATGCAGCCCTTGTTGCTTTGGGTAAATAAAGATCGCATGGCTTAGTAATCATCTCTTTTAAAGCACTTGTATTTTGTAATGTAGGTAGCAAAGCCACTTCCATTGCAAACCATAACATCCTTGCTGTCTATGAGAAAGAAATTAGCATGGAGTTATTGGTGATCCTATGCTGTACATTGCTGTGTTAGATAGACAGATGGATAGATTAGCAGCTCCAGCTTTCTACCATTTAACTTTTGGTGTAGATTAAACAAGGCCACCTTATCTTCACAGGACATTGGGAAGAATGCAGGAGTGTTATCAAGTTGTATTCCCTGGACAAGCACCCATTAAAAAGAAGGGCCACATTGAGCCCATAGACATCTCTGTGGCTTCTCGAGGCTCCAATAAGAAGGTGACAACTTTTGCTACAATGCCTTGAATTTCCAGCTGTAGATCAGCGGGGATTTCTTCACAGGTTTTTCTTCTGATACTTGTTACTTATTGGCTGGCATATACGCAATACAGATGTATTGGCGGTAAGCTAATATCTGTTAATCTGTCAGCTCATCTGATTTATTATTTTAACTGTCATTGCTTCCATATGCTACCTGTAGGTGACTCTAATAAAGAACCTGGAAGTGTACGGTTTGGATCCTGTAGTCGTGGCCACTGCTTTGCAGCGCAGAGTCCAGGCCAGCTCCGTCTTACAGCCCATCCCTGGGGCCAAGGACAAAGTCCTGGTCCAGATACAAGGCAACCAGATTCATCAAGTTGGCAATTTGCTGCTAGGTTTGGAACTTAATAATACTTGAGGTGTCTTACGATTTCTCTCATTTTTTTCACTCAGTTGCTTTATTTGTACAAATCAATTCAGTTTGTCTAATCTTTTATTTCAATTTCAGATCATTATCAAATTCCTCGCAAGTACATCCAAGGACTAGACAAAGCTTCAAAAGGTGGCAAGAAGAAGTAGTATTTCATCATTTCCGCTATACCAACCATTTACTGTCTTTAAAGCTGCTTTACTGTATGTTAACACAACAACAACACCTGACAGCCATTCATTCATGTAATAAAGTTGATTCCCTTTCATCTCCTGAAAGGTTGATGAATGAAGCCGTTTGTCTTTTATTGCTCTGATTATGTCAGCAACTGTGCAATTATGTCAATGCAGCTGTATCCAAATGAGACATAGAACAAAAGACACAGTAACTTGTTTCTTACACATCTGCACACATTGATCTAATCTCATATATAAAATTGGTGCTCAGGTAGCAGACCTTGTTGGCTTGAGCCATTTTAACTTAATCTAGGATGACCTGGTCAAATGAAAGGCAGTACAAGGTTTGCCAGCTCCTGAAATTCAATTAAATTCCTAAAACTTAAATCTGGAAAGACGGCTGGAATATGAGGTAAACAAATAATAAAGCAGACACTCATGCACATCCACTCCAGTGTTCGAATTGAGTTTCCCAACAGCAGTCACCTACTTAATGCCCCAAAATACAAAAAAAATAAATTCTATCCTTGAGCCAGGACAATAGAAAAAGTCAAAATTCCGAGCATGGAGCATTCATATTAATAACGGCTGATGCAAGGCCTTTTTGGTTTGGACGTAGCTAATTCATGGCTGAATAGTGTGAATGGCCTTCTGATTACATTTCCAGATGAGTCTTCTATGCAGTGGCTCTTTCCAGTTGGATTGCCACTTAGTTTCCACGGTCTGACGTCTTCAACACCTTCCTGCTTGATTCTACCAGGCCGTTGACCAGACCATAGGTCTCATTCTCTCCATACAGCACATTGTGTGAGTTGGGCCAATTGAATGTCCAAAGGAGGGATGATGTCTGAGTTAGCTAGATGACAAATAAGAATGTGAGTTGGATAAGCTGTACCCTATTGACCTTATGGCCAAGGTAATGCTATTGAGAGTTCCTCTCACACCCGCTTTTTCCACAGGTTTTTCTCGTTGAATGTTCACAACCTTCAAAACCTCCAGAACACCTCAGTGGAATTATGTAAAGTAAGTTAAAAAGTTCCTCTGTCCATATAACCTGCAAAATGTTAAAGCACACATGCTACAGCACCATGAAAATATGATTTTCATTACACTTGCCCCTGTGTTTGTATGCAAACAGGAGTATTGTCTTTGATCTGTGTCTTTGTCCCAAACAAAAATGCCTCTACTATCTCTTATCCAATTTGGCTAAAACTCTGTAGGCAGACAAAGACCTGCTCATTTGAATAGTATTCACATTATTAAGACTGACAGTAATGTCTAGGCCAATTGATGTAGCCTATTTACAGGACTGACACATTTTAAATCAGATGTCTCATTATGAAAACTTTGCTATTTGGATGTCTGAGGATCCAATTTGAACCAGCTCTGCAATAACAGCTGACGGTTAAAATTTTGGAAATAACCTCTGCAGAGTGCTGTTTATTTTTACCCTCCTATCTGTGTACGTCATGTTCTCTGAAGCCTTTGCCATCTGTTTGTCTGGTGCTGGACAACCTTTCCAAACCTCTTACTCTGTTGACTTTAGAGGCAGCCTGACAAGTAGAGTAATAGATGTATTTGACAAAAAGTGGTTACAGCTCAGTGCATTATGAACAACAAGCAATGCACACGGTTGGAAAAGTAACTCTCTTCAGGCCCGCCATCAAGCTGCTCTCCCTCTCTCTCTCTCTCTCTCCAGATGCACCATCTGCTGAGATGCTGAAGAGACTCTTTGGCTGTTCTCTATCAGATAAAAATGAAATATGCTTCAGTGTCTTGTGGATAAGAGATGAAATATGCAGGAAATCTAAATGCTAGTCTCTGGAGCAAATACTTAAACAACATATGCATTGTATTAATTTGTTTTCAGCAAGTCCAACCACTGTGATGACTAACTGTACAAAATTACAAACAATTTGGAAGGTCTGAACTATGACGCATGATTTGATTTCAGGTCAGTACAACCACTGTTTGTGGGGTTGTGGGGGTTATTTGTGTCCTGTTCTGTCTGTCTGTCTTTAAGAAAATACAATTCAGTGCACTTTAACTTTTTATAAAGCAACAGTTCAACATTGTGGGAAATATGCTTGCTCATTTCCTTGCTGAGAACTAACTAGAAGAAAAGATTCATACCACTGTATCAATTTCATTATATATGAAGTAAATCTAAAAAAAATCAACTTGGCACTGCTAGCTGACTAACTGGAATCTTCTGGTGAAATAATGAAGATCCTTCCCATTAGCCAGCTAGTGTGCTAGTGTGCCAGGTTATTTTTTTCATTTGGTCCTTTGTTCCTTGAGCAGCTAGTTGGCTGGCAACAGCACATTCCTTCTGCACACTGAATATGAAGCTACAGCCAGGAGACGTTAGCTTACCTTAGCTGGGCACATAGCCACTACACCCAGCCAAGAAATAATCAAGTACATGACCCCCCCATAAAACCACCAACTGTCATATATTTGCATTTCTGTTTTTGCATGGATTAAACAAGATATAAAGTAGTGGGAAGAGTTTTTTTAAACTGTGGACAGAGCCAAGCAAGCTGTTTCCCCCTGCTTTTATGCTAAGCTAAGCTAAGCTAACTGTCTCCTGCCTCTAGCTTCATACTGGAATGACAGACAACTCTCAGCAAGGGAGCGAATACACATATTTAAAACAATGTTAATATCTCAAACTGCAACCACAAACTAACCGATTGCAAATGGGTCGACTCTTTCAGTTGCTTTGTAAGACGTGCAGGGTTTCACAGCGGAGGTATGTGTCTAAGTGAAAAAAGGAAAACATGAGGGGGTGGAAGGAACAGAGAGAAAGAAAAACACCTTCAGACAGGAGTGGTTGTTGCTACACTAGACGTGGTGCCCTGTTGCTGTAGAAAACTGGGTTCTATGATCTGATCTCTACAGAGGAAGGGGCCTCATCTGGAGAGGATTTCATGTCTCTGGTTGAATGGAGGGTCATTTAATAATTCACACATACTGGCTCCTTCCCAAGCTGCCCAAGGCGTTCTGGCTCTACTTAGCTCAACGTGCAGCAGGGGTCCTCGCTCCTCCCTGCAGCCACCCACTGAGGAGATTTCACTAATGCTGTGCCAACAACACTGCACAGAAATATGACTGTGATTACTGTGTGGTGCGGAGGTTACATAAGGCTGTAAGCCCGTCATTAGGAAAGATGGTTTTAATCATTTCTGAAATCAGTATTTGGCGCTCACCTGGCCAGTTAGAAAATTATTATCTCTGTTTTACATTTCCTGTTATTCCTACCGACCATTTCCAATTCATGTAGGCTTGTAGACCTTCCTTGGCTGCCAGTGATATCAATGAATTTGGAGAGATTTAAATTACGTGACAAATAAATCCTTTGTTGTCATTTTGGCTCATGGTTTTGCCATTTGCCACCCATATTTTAACAGTGATTAAAAACCATAAAGAAGAGTAAATATTTTAATATAAACAATCTCATATTTTCAGTTTTCACTTGATGACTGTTGCATGCCTATATAATGTTGGATTTTATATTTTTTTTAACAAATTTCCATCTCCACTTGCATTGGTTTCAGTTTAGGTAACAGACTTGCTGATTGCATAACGGGTGTGTGGCAATGCTTCTTTTGTGCTTACATCAGGATCACCGAGGTCGTTATGCATCACCGCCAGTCAAATTCACAGCTGAGAGGATGTGAAGACCAAAATAATTTGGATGTTGTTCTAGAAAATATTCATCTGGTTCATCCGTTTTTGGTCTGTCATCACCAGCAACATAGTCTTATATAAGTATCTGACTATCAAGGTGCAAATAATCAACAGTGACTAACCAGGGAACTAGCAGACACACAGTCTGTGTCGCCATCTGTTGGTCACCAGCCAGTACAGCAGACTCACTTTACAGTTCAAATTTCAAAAGCAGAGGCGCAGTAGTACACATACAGGGCTATATTTTACAAGGCCTAAACAGTAATGGACCCATGCCTGCAATAAAACACCCCTTGAATGTGTGAATCTGTTCCAGAGAAGCCACTATGGGAGGATTTGAGGCCGTAGTTTAAGGTGTGGCCTGTAGCCACTGTGAGCCTTACAGTGATGGTATTTATTGCCACGTCATTGTATTGGTTTGTAAAATGGTGTGCAGATATTTTGTAAATTGTGCTTTAACTCCTGTAATTGAAATTGAAAAATAAAAAAAACATAAATTAGTACAATTTTATTGAGTCTGATTTGAATTGGTGACAGTTGAAACAATCTCTGGAAAACATGTGGCACTTTGACAGAGAATATTTGTCCAATTCAACAATAGGAGTGTCGCAGAAAATAATGTAAATGCCATTAAGAAGATAGTTTGCTTAAAGGAATAGTTCAACATTTTGGGAAATAAGCTTATTTCCTTCCTTGCTGAGGTGCTAGATGAGAAGATTGATACCAAAATCATGTCTGTAAATTTGAAGTTACAGCCAGCAGCTGGTTAGCTTAGCTAAGCATAAAGACTGGAAACAGGGGGAAACAGGCATCCTGGTAAAGGTCATCTCTATAGTTCATTAATTAATATGTTTGTTTAATGCAAAAATGACATGTTTACAGGTGCTGGAAGGCAGATTCTGTAGCTATTTCCCCTGTTTCCAATCTTTGTGCTAAGCTAACCATCTTCATATTTATTGTACAGACATGAGCTAAGTGATGAATAACAGTCCTTTAATGTTAACAAAAATTGTACGTTTTTGTGTACAGTGTGTTTCTTTTCCTTCAAGAGTAGGAATATTCTTCTATTAAATGCCTGTGGAAAAATGTAATAACTAACATTACAGGCAGTGCCCCGGAGTTTTAGGATACGTAGAGTGAACTCAGGAGACGCTGCTGCCAGTTACTGATCCATCAGACAGGCTACAGCACGTCATCATGCTGAGAGGATTGCACTGCTAAAAAGGATTACACCATTTGACATTTAACCACTTTGATTAGAGAACCCAAAAAAAGGAAAGAAATACATTTATGATGAAACGACGGATCAATTCAGAATATTTTTTATGTTCTTGTAGGATTCATCGTGGATAGATGGATGATTATTTGAGGACACAATGTATCCCAGCTACCCACTGTGGACACAGCATGTGCAAAATATAGTGTAAATATTATCTCTTTGTCTTTAGTGAAGATTTAAGGTGCCTAAATTAAAACAAAACGAACAAATACATGAAGTGAAATACAATGCACACATATGATATATAGTTAAATTTGATGTTTGCATTTCTTGTGTCATAATATATTATTATCGACTACCTTGTCTTCTGCTGGACAACACTGAAATGTAACACTTGTTGATCACTTTTCTCTCTCTCTCGTAATTTGATTTTAATGTGGCACGGAAAATTCATGTCACAATGAAAAACAATTCATTCACTGATTAAATACAAAAACCAAAACAAATGTCCTTTTAACATGTTTGTCATATCCCGTGAAGTGATTCTCTGTGTTTCCTGTTTTATTGTGACATCTTCTTTTCTGTCAGTTCCTGCCCTTGTGTATCTTTGATTAGTCTCACCTGTTCCTTGTTCGCTCATTAGTTCCTGGTCTATTTACACTGGTTACTGGTTCATTATGGTACTCCGGACCTGTACTTACCTATAAAAGCTTTACCTGTTTTATAAGTTCATTGTCACCATTAAATCTTCAACCAGTTATACATCTTGCCCTGTCTTCGGTGGGATTGTGAGCCAAATAAAGATCAGTTCATTAAAGGCATCTGCAATTTTTTTTATTTAATCATTTCACTGTAAAATACTTAAATTTACTTTGTTTGTTTTTTTTATTTGGTGACCTAGAGAAAGGAACATTTCATCTGCCATTGAATTACAGATATGCTGTTTTCTTTCCCAGTAGACATGTTTTCTATATAACAATAAAGCATCATTATTAGAATTTTAGAAATACCATTTAATTTCTCTAGATTTCAGCACCAAAACTGTATCATATATAAAATATTAGGTGATGAGAACGAGTGAGCCTTAACACAGATCCCTTAATAGCATTTTTATCTATCTGTATCCACCAGCTGTAAAATTTAATTATACCCATCTGTGGCTCTACAACATGTGAGTGGATATATTGATATGATCCAGATGTTTCCTACTTACTGTCTATATCAGCTTTTCCTTTCCATCTAACTGCTACTCACACTACTCAGTTTATGATTAATCTCTACTGGATTTTCTTGCAATTATCGTAATATTAGTTTTTGGTGAAGAGAAATGTAGTGTTTGTTTTTTCAGATAGCAGCAATCAATGAAATACATCATCACGCATCTGTAACATGTTTCCACATACTTTTCTAAACAAGAAACAGCCATAAACTGGCAGAAGTCAGACAGTTCAAACATCTAGGTAAAAGAAGGAAACATTTCAAGAGCCCTTACGATGCTGTATAATTTATCCTACCCTTAGTTATAATGTTGTACATAAATACTTTTTCCTGATATGAAGACTTTTCCTCGAGCTTGTTTCTCTATAGACACATTTGTTTATTGACTCACTGTGTAATGTTGGAAGTCAGAAATTGTATTTCTCTTTCTTTTAAAGGGATTTCGAAGCACCTTTTTTACTAACTGCTACATATATGCACAATCCATACTGTTCAATACAGTGACCCTAGGCCTTATTAAATCCTCTCGGGCAAATCTTGCCGAATCCCAGTGGCAAAGATCAAACTGAGGTCATTCAGGGGACAAAACCATAAAAACGTAAAGCATCAAGCCAAAGGCAATCCCCTGAAGACAAATGTCTTTAATTGTCTGTGTGATCAGAGGATTGCTGGCCCATGTGATATTTCATTTCTTCAGTTGAATGTATGTGATAAATGCTCCTACTATACTGTAGCTGGAAGATTCAGTGGCTGTGTCCCACTGGGCTCTGGGTGCATCTGTTTTCAGTCAGTGGCAGCTTTGAATAAAGGTTTTTCTTGATCGCATGCAAGTACACTGGCATTGTAAGTGAGATGGGGACATAAATTCAGATCAGAAAGTCATATTTTCTCTCAGTCTTTTGCATCATTCATCAACCGTAACTCTTTCCCTCGTTTCCATGCGTCCATTAAAGACTCTCAAGGACATGGGATGTGTGGCACTCCCAGAGAGAGGGAGCATGTTCGGGGGCTTTGCTCAATTCAGTAGAAGTATAATTACTACATCATGAAAGTGTCAACACAGCATTGTTGGTCATTTGTCACCAGTCTTTATTGTCACTTTATTCGTATCTTTACACCCTTCAGGCAATGAAATCCTTTGATTGTGCTCAAGTTGGATTTTAGACTCGGAAGCTCTGTCAAGACAATGTGGGAAGTCTCAGATCAAAACTTTTTATGAATATGATCTGGTGTGTGTGTGTGTGTGTGTGTGTGTGTGTGTGTGTGAGTAGTGAATCTGAGCCATTATTCCTTTGTCATTTACTTTCACTGTTCTTACCTCTGTGATCCAGATGACACGTCTCTGTCTCCGTCTGCTGTCGAACCTTAAACCAAACTCAAACTCTAATGCTTTCATGATGTCAAAATCAGCTCTGTGCAAAATCACAGAACAAAATATATGCCTTTTTATGCCATCCATCTTCTATTTTCACACTTAATCACAGCTGCTAATCTACAGTAACCTCTCCATTAATCCCAACTTCCAACCGTACACCTCTGTTTAATTAGATGTGCACACATTATTGATATGACAGTCTATTGATTCCATGTACATTCTGTCGACATTTTACTACATAAAAGTAGACAGATGATTTTAATATGAAAATCATTTAGAATAGAAAGTGAATGCAGCTCAGAGGAGCTGATGAACTCTTTACCTTGCCTGAGATGAAGTATCCTCCTTTCGTGTAGACACCTTTTAAATAGAAATACCTTTTTTACGTGATAACTATATTGTAGGTGCTCCAAGTATGTGATATAATATAGTTTTCCCTGATAAAGAGGTTTAGGGTTAGTCTACAACAGTCACATCCTGTAATATGTCTTCCTGTCCTGAAAGGCAGGTTTGTTTATCCAAGAAAGTCACTCTCAACTAGAAACTGAATAATTATAGTTCAGGTCCGTGCAGAGTAGAGAATTACAAAGTGATGCTTTGACACAACAGCTTTTATACTAAAAAACACATGTAATAATTGTTTGCGTGAAAGTTTGACTACCTTATACTCATAGAAATTGTTCAACATTTTGAAAAATATGCTTAAATAAAATATATCTTACAGTAATAAGGAATCAGTTTATAGTTTATATCAGTTTACCAGGCCTCTTTGAAGTTTATTTAGGGTTGGGGGAAAGGTAGGATGGGTGGCTGGCGGGTGGCGGTGGTAGGAGGGTCATATACTGTATACATGTATATATTTCTCTCCCTGTAGTTCATAGAAATGATAGTGATGACAGACAGATGGTTTGGAGGGAAGGACCAGAGATCATTTCTTGCTTTGGATGACCTTGCAGCGTCCAGCTTGGAGGCAAATTCATCCCTCCTCCCACTGCTCCCAGAGCCCCATATCAGTCGTAAATCTTAAACCTCCCAGGATAGTGTTGCCAGTAATGACAAAGCTGCCCCTGTAGGTATTAAAGGCCTTTTGCATGTTGATCTCTGTCAACTTCAAGACCTGCAGCTCTGTGTGAGCTGCATCATGGCCACTGATAAAACAAACAAAACATACAGTTTTAAAACAGGCTTAAGTTGGTCACTGATTATGAGTTCATGATAGAGATGAAGAGATGGTGCATATAAACAGTTTTTTATTTGATTTAATTCAATATGAGAAGCTGCATGTTTTTATTAAATCTACAGAACACATTACAACAACATAACCAGTTATATACTGTATATATTGATATTTTGGCAGAGCAGAAAAACTGAAGTTGAGAAAAAAGGGTTTAACGTTTTCAGGCTGGCCAGAAAAACTGTGTTATGTTGTAATGTATTAATTTTATGCCTGTTTGGGTTGTTTATTTAACCATTAATTCAACTATTGCCATATAAACTACATAATACCTAAAAAAATATTCACAGGGAAAATGCAGCATCTACAAACGTGTGGTGTTCAACATTCTTGTCCATTTTAACTGATTTGTTTAAGATAATGAATTCTGATTTGGATTATTTACAGTCCATATTATGTTGGTTAGTGAAGTTCAGGAGACATGCAAACTGTTGACAAAGCTACTTAACTATTAGAAACAGCTAACAGTGATAGTATACATGGCATTGCATACTGGATTGTTGACTGTGTGTTTTGACAATTTGATACATATGAATATCTGATTTAAACTAATCAAACTGCATGAATTCCACCAGAGCCAAAAACTGAGACCGTAGTTACTATTAGTTTTCTTCAGCTTTACCGAATTTAGCTATTGTCTAATAAATTATGCTCAGTAAGGAACTGAATTACCGACAAGTCAGTTTATCAAAATTTATATTTTTATTTCAGAGAGAGCAAGAAGTTTAAAAAGTCATGCCATTCTTGTGTTTAACAAAATCTCTTTTATCTAATTTGAACCAACTGCACTAATCAGTCATTGGTTTAAACCTGGTCTGTTTTCTGTTCCCTGTGTCCATTTAAAGGTTTTTCAGCTAAATAGGTGTGACAAAGGTTAGATGTACTGAATAAAGAACTGCAAGCCACAGAACAGGCCCTGTGCTGGATCAGGGAAAAGTGGATTTCAATCCAGCGCTCCATGGCCTTAATCTGCAGGATTAAGGCATCGGGAAGTTCTCTCCGGTGTGTTTGTGTCTGTGACCACGTGCATGTGTGCATGCTTCCTTTGTAGGTAACTTGCTTGTGTGTTTGCATGCTTTTGTATACCAACATAGGTGTGAATGAGTGTGTGAACGGTAGTATCCAGAGAGCAGCAGCAGGCAGACAAGTGAGATGGGAGGGAGGGAAGTGCCCATGGGTTAAGAGTTAAAGCCGCTTGGCCCAGATAAAAATGGCTCTCAGGCTCTCTGCCAGTCAAAGCCCAGCCAACAGCCCACTCTCACTGACAGGGCAGGGAAGTGGTGAGTTAGGCCACACACACACTTGATGTACGGCCTACAGTTTATAGTACAGACTAAGTGTGGTGTATGAAATAACAGAACATTACTGGGACAGAGACAAGAGTGAGAGGTGTACACAAAATTGTAATTACTTAAATCTGTTAATAATCAATGGATGAAATTAAAACCCAACTGACTATGGTGCTCAACTCAGCTCTACAAAGCGGCATTGTATTTTATAGCACATTGGTTTGGTTTTATAGCTCACAATTTATTGTCTTGGTTCACTCTCACCGCTCTCATACTAAATCTGATCTCAAGCTTCAGTGTAAATGTTCTCTGCAGGAGCTGAACTCTCTGATGTTCATTTCTCTTTGCGTCGATCAGCGCTGAAGATGGTTCAGTGGTAAAATCTCCAGCCGGAGATCCGGCAACGTGGGTTCGAATCCCGATGGAAGCAACGAGGTAGGAGCAGATTTGTGACTCAGTCAGAGATTGGAATCAAGCAAACTGTGGTACAATGTTCAGAGGTACTTCACTCATGTAAAACTCTCAGAAGGGCTGAAAAAAAGCATAAAACCATAACTGTGATAAGTCAAAAACTGTAAAAGATGTCAAAAACTGTTGAAAAATACAAGCATTAATGTCCTCAAAGAGCTGAACATTTTGATAGTTTAATGGTTTCTGTAACTAAAAGTATGAAGGAGTTGAAAAGTTGCAAAAAACGTACAGAAGAATAAGAAGTAGCGTGAATAATAAAGAACAAGATAACAAGAGTGTGAATGCTGAATGCTAACTAATTAATGTAGTTGCAGGCACATAGGAATTTTATTCTTCTTCATTCTTAAAGTTAGAGGGAGTGTTTTGATTATAAGTTGGAACTGATTAAGTAGGGGCCCGAGTCACAGGGCAGAAAACATTAGATGCATGTTGGCATTTATCTAACTATTCATTTTTCTAAGGGCTTAATAACCCATGTAAAGTGCCACCGCCTCCTTCATCTTCCTCTCACTCAAATATCATGAAGGCTTTCTCATGAGTCTTGTGGTAAGTACAACAGAGCTAGAAGAATGCATGATGTTTAAAATATCAGAGAGGCCTGGGCACCATCGAGTGATAGGAGTGAACATGATGCAGTCTACCCTGGTGCCAGTGAGTGAGGTTAAAGAACATCTGAACATCTGCCAAAACTCAGAGATCATCTAACCAGAGATGGGCACTCAGTTCACTGTGACATAATGTCAAGCATACAAATGCTAATGGATTTTTTTCTCCTTTCATCCATTAAATGCCAGTTGTGTTTTTGGCTATATTTATCACAAGGCAGTTGGTGTGGATTAGTGATGCTCTCTAAACTTCCGTATGGGATGGTACACGCTCCATACAAGAATGCATAATCCACAATCCTGCATCTTTTTAGTCACCTGTCTTTCTTGTCCTTAATTGCCTCATCTTCTAGCCTCTCACTTCTTCACTTTACTCCTCTAATCTTCTTCCTATTTTGTCCCTTTGTCCCCTTTATCCTATCAACCAGCTCTGCCACATCCTTTTTTCATCTCATTTGTCATTTGTCACAATCTACCATTTCTACTCATTAAGCCAATTTTCCTTGCAAATTTAAATTTCACTGGAGCTCAGGGTCCTTTAGGTGACCGCAATGCAATGACTGCAATTTATTGATAAAAATCTTATCAATTGTCTTGGTAAAATGCTATTGTTTGTGAAGAGACGTGTGAAAGTGACACGAGTGTTCCAGTAGAAACTAAAGCAATGGGTAATTTCACACAATGCAAAGTTAATTTCTTTTAAACCACCAGCAATACAATTCAGAGATAACCTCTCACACAACCAAATGCAACTCAAAGTGCTTTATATCAAAGTGTATAAATAAAAAAAAGCTAAATAGTAAAAGGTGGCAAACAAAACATTAAAATACAATAAAAGAGGGTAGAATAATAGGAACAACACTTTGAATACGATTAAACAAAAATATACTTTTGTTAAGATTAAAAAAAACGAAGGATACAGGCTACTTCATTCATTCATTCATTATCCATACTGCTTATCCCAAAGGGTCGGGGGGGGCTGGAGCCAATCCCAGCTAACATTGGGCGAGAGGCAGGGAAACACCCTGGACTGGTCGCCAGTCAATCGCAGGGCCAGGCTACTTTGAAACAATACTTAAATAGTAAGTCTTGAGATTTTTACGGAAGTTGCATGGTGGATATTTATGGGCAGGTTGTTTCACAGTTTTGGTCCACAGTAAGAGTTTTGTCCATTCATATTTGTCTTAACATTTCGTACATTTAATGCTACAGTGTTCGATGACCTGAGGCAGCAGCTGTACAGAGGGAGAGACAGTCGACTAAATGATGAGGTACCAAACCATTCAGAGCCTTGTAAACTAACAATATAATTTTAAAATCAACTCTAAAAGAGATAGGAAGCCATTGTAAACATACTAAAATGGGTATAATGTGCTGTATTTTACTTCAATTGAGTATGCTTTGCTAGATTTCTAAGTCCAGGGTCAGCACCAACAACTTTAATTTTAATGTCAAATAGTTGTTACACATCTAATCTGAAGTATTTTTAAGGCAGTCTGTCAAACAATTAAAACTATCGGGATCCTCAGGTGCTACCGATAGGTGCAGTTGTGCATCGTCTGCATATCTATTAACATTTTCACTGTGTTGTTGTAGAATTTGGCTGAGTGGAAGTATCTATAATGAAAAGGAGTTGAGCAAATATTGAGACCTGTGGAACTCCATATGAAATGTAATGGGATTTGAAACATGTTCACCAGTACTTTCTGTCTCCCTGTTATAGGTATGGAACTAGTTGTGGGCCTTTCCAAAGATACAAACTACATGTTTCAACCACCACAATGCAATCTATTGTATTAAATCCAGCACTTAAAGTATGATGAAATGATAAAAAGTATGATGAAATAAAAGGACAGAACACTACTAATATAGGTTTTCCATCACTGCCAGTAAATTCACTCAGATCAACCAAGTGCTTTTCATTTGGATAAAGATTTAGAATAAAAAGCAAACATAAAAGTAAACATTTAGAAAATTGTCTCTCCCAAAGCCCAAAATAATGCGAACACCAGGGCAGTTCAACCAGTGTGTATGGTATCTGTGAAAGGATTGCATTTTAAGTTCACAGAGTTATACAAGTGCAGCCTGCAGCCCTTCCACAGATAATGGCCTATGACCACGCAGGAAAATATAAGAGAGTAGGGTGGGTGGGGAAAAATAACAAAAGAGGGTTGAATACACTAATGAAATGGAATCTCGTCCTCTATCTGAACAGAACATCAAAGGAGATGCTTAATCTCAGGAGGCAGTACTTTGTCATTTGACGTGCATCCCCTCTGTCTTTCAATCCCTCGCCATCCATCCCTCTCGCATGATGGGATGGATGATGATGAACGTGCGTGAGGGAGAGAAAGAGGGAGGGGGGGAAGGACAGGAGGGAGAGATAATACCTTCTGAATACATGATGAATGTAGTCATTGGGCTTAAACTGACTGGGGGGCGAGTGCCGCACAGAGACCGAGAGTGTGCATGTGAGTGACACCGAGCACCATCATCAACTCTCCCCTGCAGCCTCTTTCAGTCTCTCCATCCTCCTCCTGAAGAGAGTCACAGGGAATCACGCAGCAGACAAGTAAAAGAGAGGATAAAATGTTGCTTTCCTTTTTCTACTGCTTTTCTTTTTTAACTGAGCTACCAGAGGCAAGAGAAAAGAGTCAGCGAGACGCAGAAGTACAGCACATATTTTCGTAGGCTCCAACCCACCCAGAGCTTTTTCCTAAGCAACAAGATCAAGAGCTGTGCTCAGTGCGCACAGCCTGAGGTGGAGAGAGGAAGCTGAACAACATGATGGACTGCGAGGAGGGAGAGGAGGGACCCAACAGCCAGGGTGAGTGACGAAACCTGCCACAGACTGATGAGAGAGGAGTGTGCGTGGCAGTCTGTGCCATTTGCATATGTGTGTGAATGTCAGCGTGGGTGCTGTATGTGTGAGCGCACACATATGAGTTAGGGAAAGTTAGGGAAATTGTGTCATCTCAGGGATACGGAGTTAAGTCTTTGTCTTTGTTGTTTGTGAAGAGCTAAGAAAGACCAAGATAGACAGAGGAAACTTGCCACCTCTTTCAGCTCTGGTTGCATGTTTGGGTGGTACTTAAAGGTTGATATTATGGTTCCACTTGTTTAAAGAATGGAAACAGCAAGTGAACGTTTACCTTCCTTGACTCTCATGCACTGCAGCCCCTGGGGTTGCATGTCAACCTCCACCTGCTAAAACGGTTTAGACTTCTTCCTCTTTTCTGCTGGTTCGCTGCTGTTTTTTCAAAATGATCTGTTTGTGGCCAATTTGACATCTTAGTGCAGTAGATTTAAATGTGGTGGAGGTTCATTCCGTGCCTGTGGATTCATACATCCATGTCAAATACTTTTAACCACTCTACAAAAATGTTTCCGGTGGACTGAATGTAGCCCCTGCAGAGCATCTGGGGAAACCAGCCTTTCACTCACAAACTCATTCATCTCTCTCCCCCATGAAGATCATCTCGCCAGGGGCAATATCTGTGTTTCATAATGGTGAATGTGTGTGGCTCTGAGTGTTTGTGTACATGTTATATATAGTCTGAGTGTGCATGCATGTAAATATGTCTTGGATAGCATCTTTCCATATATATTGTAATATGTTTAAGATGCAGAACAACCATTTTCACCAAAATCTGTTTAATTCAGTTTGCCTTCCTTAGTTATTACTAGAGCTGCAACGATTAATTGTTTAGTCAATCGACAGAAAATTAAATGACTTTGATAATCGATTAATCATTTAAGTAATTTTTCAAGCAAAAACATTCTCAGCTTCTCAAATGTGAGGATTTGCTGTTTTTCTTTTGATTATCCTTGTGTGCCGACTGTTGGGCGGATAAAACAATCAAATTGGAGACATCACTGAGGGCTCTGAGAAAGTGTGAATGGCATTTCTTTCCCATATTTTTTGAACATTTTATAGACTAAATGATTAATTTATTGGTTATATTTCTGAAGAAAATAATTGGCAGATTAATTGATCGTGAAAATAATCATTATTTGCAGCACTGACTATTACAAATGTAATTTTTTCACTGTGCATTTGTGTCTGTGTACACACACTCAACAAAGAGTATTCTGAAATCCACCAGTAAGGCACCAGTCTTTTTGTACCACTAACACAAATACATTTTTAAACCACATGGGTTTTCCCAAATACAATAAGCTACTGAGCTTTTCGATAATTTGGACCTAAGTTATGTTAGTGACTCCTAATGGTGTCTTGGTTAACTGTATTTGTAGTACAAAATAATACTACCGCACTGCTCACACTATTTCATAGTTTGATCACTTGAGGTGTTACAGAGATCTTGATTGGTTTTGGCTTGTTGTGGGTCTTTGTCTAAAATTGATTATTTTCATTGCACATCACAGAATAGGATCAGTTTGGGAATCCACACGTGTGCACCAAAATCTGATGTGTGTTTGCAAAAGAAAAACCTTTCTGCCACTGGATTTTGTGATGCTCTATTTTATCAACTGGCTGAACTGGCATTCCCCATTTTCTGGTATTACTTACAGTAGAGTATATCATTATATAAAAAAAAA
>JAVQJF010106092.1:0-20660 GCA_036023855.1 Gadopsis marmoratus
GCTTGAAAGGATACCTTGAAATACCTTGAGATACCTTGAAATACCTTGGGATACCTTGAAGGTGCTTGAAAGGATACCTTGAAATACCTTGGGATACCTTGAAAGTGCTTGAAAGGATACCTTGAAAGTGCTTGAAAGGATACCTTGGGATACCTTGAAAGTGCTTGAAAGTATACCTTGAAATACCTTGAGATACCTTGAAAAGATACCTTGAAATACCTTGGGATACCTTGAAAGTGTTTGAAAGTATACCTTGAAATACCTTGGGATACCTTGAAAGTGCTTGAAAGGATACCTTGAAATACCTTGGGATACCTTGAAAGGATACCTTGAAATACCTTGGGATACCTTAAAGTGCTTGAAAGGATACCTTGAAAGTGCTTGAAAGGATACCTTGAGATACCTTGAAAGTGCTTGAAGGGATACCTTGAAAGTGCTTGAAAGGATACTTTGGGATACCTTGAAAGTGCTTGAAAGGATACCTTGAAAGGATACCTCGAAAGTGCTTGAAAGGATACCTTGAAAGTGCTTGAAAGAATACCTTGAAATACCTTGGGATACCTTGAAAGTGCTTGAAAGTATACCTTGAAATACCTTGGGATACCTTGAAAGTGCTTGAAAGGATACCTTGAAAGTGCTTGAAAGGATACCTTGGGATACCTTGAAAGTGCTTGAAGGGATACCTTGAAAGTGCTTGAAAGGATACCTTGGGATACCTTGAAAGTGCTTGAAAAGATACCTTGAAATACCTTGGGATACCTTGAAAGTGCTTGAAAGGATACCTTGGGATACCTTGAGATACCTTGAAAAGATACCTTGAAAGTGCTACATGCATACACACACACACACATACATACTTACAAACACACAACATGCTTAAACACACATACATACACACATACAAATATACATATATTCAAGCAATGATACCTTGGGATACCTTGAAAGTGCTTGAAAGAATACCTTGAGATACCTTGAAAGTGCTTGAAGGGATACCTTGAAAGTGCTTGAAAGTGTACCTTGGGATACCTTGAAAGTGCTTGAAGGGATACCTTGAAAGTGCTTGAAAGGATACTTTGAGATACCTTGAAAGTGCTTGAAGGGATACCTTGAGATACCTTGAAAAGATACCTTGAAAGTGCTACATGCATACACACACATACATACTTACAAACACACAACATGCTTAAACACACATACAACACACATACATTGTGGGCGGCTGTGGCTGAGAGGGTAGTGCGGTCGTCCATTAACCCCAGGGTTGGTGGTTCGATCTCAGCCCCTGGTATTCAGCATGGCAACTGTGTCCCCATGTGTGAATGGGTGAATTAGACTACTGTTCTAGCTTAGAATACTGTTACAGCTGCTTTGGGAACCGGTTCGGTTGAAAAGCGCTATATAAGCCATTTACATACACACATACACACATACAAATATACATATATTCAAGCAGAGATACCTTGAAAGTGCTTGAAGGGATACCTTGAGATACCTTGAAAGTGCTTGAAAGGATACCTTGATACCTTGAAAGTGCTTGAAGGGATACCTTGAAGGATAAAGTGCTTGAAAGGATAAGTTGAAAGTGCTTGAACATATACAAGTACATGTATACATGTTTACACACATATATTCAATTAATGATACCTTGAGATACCTTGAAAGTGCTTGAACGGATACCTTGAAAGTGCTTGAAAGGATACCTTGGGATACCTTGAAAGTGCTTGAAAGGATACCTTGAGATACCTTGAAAGTGCTTGAAGGGATACCTTGAGATACCTTGAAGGTGCTTGAAGGGCACTTGAAAGTGCTTGAAAGTGTACCTTGGGATACATATGCAAGTACATGTATGTACTCAAGTACATGTATACATGCATACACACAACATGCTTAAACACACATACATACACACATACAAATATACATATATTCAAGCAATGATACCTTGGGATACCTTGAAAGTGCTTGAAAGTATACCTTGGGATACCTTGAAAGTACCTGAAGGGATACCTTGGGATACCTTGAAAGTGTACCTTGGGATACATATACAAGTACATGTATACATGTATGTACTCAAGTACATGTATACATGCATACACACATATACATACTTAAACACACATGCATACTTACATACACACAACATGCTTAAACACACATACATACATACACATATACAAATATACATATATTCAATTAATGATACCTTGAAAGGATACCTTGAAAGTGCTTGAAAAGATACCTAGGGATACCTTGAAAGTACTTGAAAGGATACCTTGGGATACCTTGAAAGTGTACCTTGGGATACATATACAAGTACATGTATACATGTTTACACACATATATTCAATTAATGATACCTTGGGATACCTTGAAAGTGCTTGAAAGGATACCTTGGGATACCTTGAAAGGATACCTTGAAAGTGCTTGAATGGATGTATAAAGAAATGTTCTATTTAAAAAGGTGTACGAACCCTGTGAATATGACCACGTTTTAATTGCTGCACGTCACACACACTTACAGATAGTTTCCGTTGTTTTGGCTGATATTCTGATTTTATATACTTTGTTGTACCCTAAATCAATGATAAAGTATTTTATTGCAGTTTTTAGTAGGATTTACCACCTCCAATCTCCGATTCCTTTACATGTTTCATTGTGGTACTGACTGAGAAGCTCCCGTTGGTGAAAGGTTTTTTGTGGTTAAATGTTTCTACAAAGCAGCGTGGCTCTGCATTGTTGCTGTCGGCTAGTCTTTCAGGTTTAGCCCTTCATGCTGCTTTAAATCTCTTAATTTCCTATTGACTGCGGAGCCAAAGCATCCTCCCTGAGTGCAGTGGCCTGCGGAGGGTGTGGATTTACAGGTGGCCTGACTGCCCGTGGCTCCTGATTGGCTGAGAGATGTGGGACTTGGTCAAACTGAAAGCAGGGAGAACACACACCAGCACTACTGACTGTAAGGAGATTTGGAACCGTGTGTGGCTTACATGCTCCCATGAATGCCTTTGTATGTGTATGAATGGGCAATTGCTTCATAAAGAGCTTTAAGCTTCGTGGAGCCAAGATTATAATGAACTGAAGGGAATTAATGAAACACCACAAATATGACATTGTTCGCGTGAAATGAGACCGATAAGTATGCGGTGTAACCAAGGAATCAGCATCCATCAGGACTGAAACATAAACTGGCCTATAACTGACACCGTCACATTTTCAAAACAGAGATGAGCGAACAACCAAATTACAGCAGAGACCTTCGGCAAGGAAGTTATATAACCATACTAAACCGTGGAAAAATAATACTACTTCATCCTGTTTTATTTGAGGCTGAAATTAAATGTGACACTGGAGGCTGGCTTACGTCATCTTCCTGAAGTGGAAACGAGCGTTCAGCACGGCGCACAGGTGATTTATGATAGTCACAACTCACAGACGCATAGGCGCCGAGTCATTCTTACTGATTAACAACTGTTCCAACCAGCCAAACTGCAGACATATTATGGGGATGCTGCATTATAGCACAGTCAAGATATTGCAATAAACAAATGAACACAAGAATAAAGTCATGTAGTGCTTGTTATGTAAATGGTGGTATGTTTATTGTAGACTGATGTATATCTTGCAGTAAATAATACCTAAAGTTAAAAGTTAAAAATGTTGAACCAAAGTGAATATAGTTTTTGAATGCTGGGCACTTTTAAATTTTTGAACACTAAAAAAAAATATATGTTCTGGAAAAGACAGTTTTTGAAATAGCACAACTTGACATTGACTGGAAATTTCAAAGAGGGAGCCAACATCAAATCAGATACATGTTTTTCAAAGTAAAACATTTCAGTGCTATAAATTCAGCGGTATTTAAATGTCAGTGTGTGAATGAAAACAATGTGGCGAAAGAGTCTGCT
Organism: Gadopsis marmoratus; assembly: GCA_036023855.1. Taxonomy (NCBI): domain Eukaryota; kingdom Metazoa; phylum Chordata; class Actinopteri; order Centrarchiformes; family Percichthyidae; genus Gadopsis; species Gadopsis marmoratus. The sequence continues at coordinate 3,906 of JAVQJF010106092.1, forward strand.
GCCCTCCTGTGGTACAAATCCAGAAAAGTGAAGTCATTCCCCCATCAGTTGATCTAATGATCCAACTTGTTCAGGCTCCTTCATGCAGAAAGACATGTAGGCAGTAGATGCTTTTATATGAGTCAATGAATGTCTAATAGTTTCCCATTATTTATTGATCACTGACAGCAGCCGCGGCGCAATTTGAGTCCGGAGCAGTTTAATAATTCAGCAACAGTATTGTATTTACTACTTTGCATTTAACACCTGCTGTGAGCAATGTGCACAAATAAGGTAACTGCTAATGTTGTAGTGCCAACAAACAGGGCCAGATGACTGAAGCAAAACTATTTTTGTGTTTAAAAAAATAACCACATATTTAATTATTCAAACACAGCTACCATTATACTCTGCATCAAAATCCAAACTGCACCTGCACTCATTTATGTGGTGGAGCCGTCGTCTGTGACCTTGAAGTGAATGCGCTCTCACAGCTGTTCATGCAGGGGATAGTGTCATAGGTCAAAATGACAGGTGGGTAATTCACACTATTCAAATCAATAGCTAGCTAAAGTCAGAAAGAATCATCAATTCTGGATCAATAACCTCATCTCGCTTTGTCTCACAGCAACACGGCAACTCATCATTCTGCAAAATGCATCATAAGACAGCATTAATCATTCCCACCACAGAGGTAGAGTAAAGCCTTCTGGTAGTCTCCATCCGTGTCCTCCTGCAAAAACAAAAGACACATCATTATTTTATCAATCTTAAATAATTCAGAAGGTTCCTCTCCACTCGCTAAATCGATTCAGAATCGATATATCAAAACTTTTTACTGGAAGACCCTTAGTCAGTTTCTTCTTATTTAGTATTCCAATGTGGGTAGTTAATATTTTAAATGCCCTATTTGTGTTTCCTATTGGTATTTTCCTCAATGACACTTGTGTCACACTGTCACTTTTCATGCATGTGGGTGGTTCTAGGTGGTCGGTTTCATTCATCCATTCACACACACATTCACACACCAATGTTGACGTAGCTCGCTCCGGGTGCTGGCCACCATCCGGAGCAACTTTGGGTTTTGCCCAAGGACACGGGATTGAACCACCGACCCTGGAATTAAAGGACGACCTGCTCTACCTTCTGAGTCGCCACAAAATGACAAGTTAAAAATATCAGCTGTGAAAAGGGTTTATCAATGTAACATTTCATAAAAAGTGATATGAAATGATAATCAAATTTAAATTAACTCTACTAAAACTTTAAAAACGACATATCGGTTCATTTTTAATTTTACTGCACGAATTCAAAGGCTATATCATAATGTCTTATTTATTTATTCAATATTGGCCATTTTGGAGTTGTGTAGGAGGATGGCAATAGCTCCTCATTGTATGAACATCTGGCGGCAGGAGAATAGATTAATTCACCTCTGCTGAAAAGCAAACAGTATCATGACACTGAACAAGGCATTTACAAAGTAAAGCAATAATCTTGACTCCATCAGTGCATCGACATGATTGGTGTATAAGCAGCATAAGTGCAGTACACCCAGCTGGTGCTTTAAAGCATGCAGAAGGATAGACGAGTATATTTATAACACCAAGGGGAACACTGTGAGGAGAATTACATCTTTTCTTTTCTGAAGCATTAGACTATTTACTACGTCATAAAAAAATACTGAAATATACAGAAACAGTGAGAAGGTTATTAACAGCTTTGTGTTTGAGTGAGCAGTACCTGGATCGTGGCGTAAAGAGACCCTCTATACATCTTCTTGAAGCTTGCCCTGATGTCCAACATGTCCACCTCACTCCTCGACACCATTATCCTCATCAGGGTGTCGTCATCAGTTCCAGCGCGCTACACATGGAAACAAATTCATCAGCAGTTAACGACCTATAAAATGACATCTGCTACAAAGCTGTAAAACACTTTATTACTTTCAGGTGCTGCAGTTTTATGTTTTCCTCAGATGCAGAGACATACTGTAACCTAGAATGCCAAAACGTTTCATATGGTACAGTCCTATTGCAGGACAGGTGAAGGGATTAATTCTCTAACTATACTGTACATTTGCTTTGGAAAGAGAAGTTGCTACTTCAAAGTGAATACTTCAAAGACACAACTGGCTTTGTTCTCAGAAGGTTTTAGCTTCTTAACTAAAAATCATGTATATACACATTACATTTTTGCCAAAAATGTTCAAATGCATCCTGTCCAGGCAGCAATTTAATTTCTTTATGATATGAAAATCAATTAGTAGACTCTTGACCATGCTTGAGAATATGTATAGTAATCAAGTCTGCACGTTTGGGAAATATTCTTATTTGCTTTCTTGCCGAGAGTTAAATGAGCTTGGTGCCACATGGATAAGTAGATTGCATTACCTTTGGACAGAGCCATGCTAGCTCATCCCTCTGTTTCCAGTCTTTATGCCAAGCTAAACTAACCAGCTGCAGGCTGTAGCTTAAAATGTATCGTACAAACACCATTCCGCTATCAATCTTTTCATCAGACTCTCAATAAAAAAGTAAATAAAAGAGTTTCTCTAAATGTTGAACTGTTCCTTTAATCTGCATTACCACAGAATAAGAATGTAACTTGCAGACTTGATGTTGTGATGAGTCTGCTAATTGTCTTTCTTTTTGCATCGAAGGAATTAATTAAATGAATCCAGGAGGAAAATTACATCCACCAATCTAAAACACATCAGCACTGATTGCAATATATTTAGCTGTAATATAAAGTGAATCTGATTTCTAAATGCATGCAAAACCACTGCTAGGGTTCTTTAAAGCAAAACTTCAGAAACAGTTAATCATCAATCAATCAGCTTTGCAGCACTTTTAAATCTCACCAATTATCAAGATATCTCATTTGTTCAATTCATACAAAACCCAAAGCATGAAAACTACATATTGTGGTTTTATATGTGCTTGAATATTTCTTGGCCGGGTGAAGTGACCCCTGGAGCCTTGCTGTCGCCCTGTAGTTGCCAGGCAACCAGGGGAGATTCTCAGGAAGAAAGCAAATTAGTGTATTTCCCAAAATGTCTATCCTTTAAGTACCCAAAGGGGCTGCAGGGCATCAGTTAAATTAAACACGTCCCATAATATCTTTGTTTTTATTAGATTTTTTTTTCCCTTTCAGATTTATATTGTTTTTCGCGCCACTTGAAGTCTCATTTTGGAATAAAGCCCTACAAAAGCACCAGAAGAAAACACATATGTTGAGGTATTGTGTGATACTGATACCTACCCTCATAGATTTATGCAGGCTTTCGGCAAAAAATTCTGGAACATTCCTGACACATTTCACTGTGGAGAAAAGAATATGAGGATGTTTCTGTGTAAAATTCATGTTAATGTGACATTGCATTGGCATTGATTTCTATTGGTAAGTGTTATCTTCTGCTGTATTTCACGCCAACGTGCCCCGGGGAACCCATTTGTTGTCCTCGGTTTATAAGTAAATCCTCCTGATAAATCACAGGTCTCACCAACAGCTAGCAGTAAGTTCTCCAAATTCCCAGTGGTCTCTCCTTTAATGCTGTCCTCTATATCAGAGCCAGAGATCTTCTTGTAGACATCAAACACTGCAGAGAACAAAACAACCACAGGGACACTTTAATGTTCTCTTAGGAGTGGAATATATAGATACAAAAATTTGTATCTATAGTATTGTCCCCATCCAGTTTATTTAGTAGACTATTATCATCCAGAACTTCCACATTATACTTTACCACTATGTGATCAGACACATATTAAATATGTGCATAATAAGTGCAAATGGAACCAAAAGAGGCATCTGTAGTTGTCCAAAACTTGTTCAAGAGTATATGGATGTTGTCCACACCACAAGGCAGACATACTATGAATGGATGAATTAAACAAATGTGTAAATGGAGCTTATTTCAGTGATCTATATATGCCATAAATATGGCATTCCACTATGCTATAAACAAGCTCTATTGATTTTAGATCAGGACAGGACATGAGAGTAAGCTAAGGTCACTGCCATGTTCCTGAAACACCTTGACATGGTGCGTACTTCATGGCCAAGTGGCTGAAAGGCTAATTGTTGGGGCAAATGTAAAAGAGGCAATCCTTGCCACAAAAAAAGGAAACATATGTTCCGTTTAACCAACCTACGCTCATGTTTTCCTGACATGCAACATCTCGTGGTCTGGAGAGTAATTGGTGTTCTCTCCGAGTAACAAAGGTGGACGTATTGTGGTGTATAATAATATTAGGGAAGAGGTGAGGTTGGATTTTATTTTTTGGTATTTTTCATTCCATTACTTCTCTGTATTTTTAACGGAAGGGCTGCATTTATTTGATTTAGGTTTTCCCATGTAAAGCATTGTACAACTTTCTTTTAGATATATGAACTAACTTTGAACTATATGAATAAGGTTTATCATTATGTTTCTAATTGCATTAATGTAACCATAGAAGTGCACTTTCAGAATCTATTAATAATAATTAACTAATTTTGGAAGACACTGGCAAGTGACCTATTTTAGGTATACGAGGACGTTTTGATGTTAAAGCACATGACGTTTCTCTAATGGCCACTCACTGTTAATCCTGTTCCACTTCAGCTTAATCAAACCCGTCGACTGACCTGTTTCTTTGCTGCTCAATTCCAAACACTTACATTTTTCAGTGAGTTATTTGCTCAGTCCGGCATCTGAGTGACCAACCAAAAACAAGTCTTGCCATTTTCCTCTCTGTCCCGTCTTTGCAGCGAGCAATTCTTGCCCTCAGGGCTGCCGCTGAGCATTGCGATTGTTGTTTTTCACACCTTCTTTGTCTTGTTATGTGTTGTTTCCGCCTCTCCTGCACATTTCAGCCTCACGTCTTAAACTTGATGTACTTTTTACAATCATATAGGTATTTCTGCTTTTTCAAATATTCGTTTCGGAAAAAACAACTGAAATTTCAGGATGTACTCTTCTTTCTGAGATGTTTTCACTGGTGTATTTGTCAGCAAGAATGACTCGTATTACATATTACTAAACAGCAACTAACTTTTTAAATGAGCTATTTAGGTGAAATAATAAAGTAGAATATTAATGGACAGTGATGGTATGTTGTTTGCAGACTTCACTGCTCTCTTCAGCAGGTGACACACACGCACACACACATCCCAACATTCAAACATGCTGGCACAAGCAAACCCTCACAAACGTACCTTTTCTGAGATGCTCTGTGCTCCTGTTGCCAAGAATTGTGATGAATTGTTCCTCATCTGTGCCAAACTTGCCCTCACCTGCAGCATACAAGTCCTGCAGTGGCAGATACACACTTGTACATTCACACACACAGCGGCCTTGTGTAGATGGGTTTTATTGAGACACACCAGAGCAGAAAGAACAGCACTGATGTAGGACCTTGTACGGTGCCAAAACAGCACCAACAGCAGGAAAACTTTTGTTTTTCTCAATTTGTCTTTGCTATTAGAGACAAATTCTGGATTTCAGGTCTTTTCCCCTGTACTTCGATAGTATACCGTATGTCTCAGATACATAAAGATGAATCAAATACAGAAATAATAATCTTACTCAAAAATCAATAATTAGGAATGGTTTAAAAGAGGCAAGATGTTCTATTCCCAGACGTTTGTATCCATTAATTAATTTCTTATCGACTATTCTTCAGCCATGGCCTTTAGCTTTATTGCACTTTTGAGCACTGCCACACAAATATGATATTTAACATATTGAAAATGATTTGAAAAATCATAGTGAAATTAAGTTAAATATGATCTGTTGCACAGTAGTCATCTATGTGCTGCATAGAATTTTTCTTTCTTTTTAATTTTTTTAATCTTCTGTATGTTGCATTTGAACAAATTTCCAGACATTAACGTAATTGTAAACAATGAAACCACAATCCACAGCTGTTTTAAAATGTCACTTGAATGCATTTTTTTTAATTCAACTTCCAAAATAGACCTTCCAAAAAAACGTTTGACTGATTTACAGCACAAAACAGGAAGTTCAATAACTTCAATGTTTTACGGGAGGTTACGTGTTGGACTATTTCTTGGCCCTCTACTCCCCGCAGCCAAGACATACTCCATGTTTTATTTACTATAAGCCCTATAACATAGTTGCCAAGAGCATATTTTTTAAAAACGTTGCTTTTTGAACGTAATCAGGAGTTTTGCAAAATTGTTCTGTATCGTCACTCTTGTCTGGCAACAGGATTGGAGAGACTCCAGGGAGGGATAAGTGGACAAATAGCAGCATCTCCTTTGTGACATTGGGTTTATTCTATAACAAGGATTGCTGAAGAAAAAGGGGATCCCTTGTGAATAAAAGTGACATTTTAGGTTGTTTGTTAAAGTTGCTAGAAATTGTCTGACATCCACAAAAGAAGGACAAATCTTGCATCTTACCTTAGCGTCTTTCTCAATGTTCCCCTCGTCCACTTCCTCCTCCCTGCTCCCCTTCACAGCCGGACACAGGATCAACCAGACAGAAAGACAGACAGGTAGAAAGAGACAGACAGACAGACGGGTTGACAGACAGACAGCAAAAATAGGTCAGTGTGGATGGAAACAGGGTGAGCTCAGACCTGCTCAGAGCCTCTCTCAACCCAGGCAACCCCTGACGATGACATTATTTACTGCGTTTCCGAGGACCGTGAAGATTACATTTCTGTCTGTAAATCGAAACACATTCGAGGAACCAACTCGAGTGGACTGTGTCATCACCCTCCCCTCCCCCAACCCACACCTAAACCTCATATGACTATCTAATGGCACCACCAGAGGCTCTCATTATCTGGAAAGGAAACATAAGTCTTTCCAGCCCCCCTCCATCTCTACCTGCAGGAGGATCACCAGTAGTTTTTGATAGTGCCCTGAGGTGTCACAGCAGATATCTTTCTCCAGCCTCCCGTTGAACTCTGGAAGAAAGAGGAGAAGAGGGGCAGAAGATTGCTTACACTTTCCTGTCACTAATGGTTGCAATCGACCCTCGTGGGCCATCCTCCATTTTGCAGGAAGATCTCCGACAGCAAAAATTAGATTAGTCGGCTAACGGACAGCATGGCCTTCTCTTCTGCCCTGATCAAATAAACTGACCTCTTTGCCTTTGACCCTCTGTGCATCTGATGCCACATTGTGGTTTGTTGAAATTTGAATCTGGAATGTTAGAGATATTCTTGCATCGACACATGAGTGAGACAGGTATTAGGAGAGGTACAATATATTCATTACACCAATGACAGAGATGCTCCATGTTACAGTTGGAAACCAAATGGTGCTGCACCAAAAGGCATCGTGCACCAGGGGAAAAACACTCCCCCATATCTTCTACTCACTGGAGAAAATAATGTAGACACTAGAAATCTATATGAAATGAGAAAAAAAATCTTATACTGTGTCAAGCTTTTACACAAGCTTGTAATCTTTACAGTCCAGCTAGACTTTTTGATCCTATAAAACAATACAAATATCTTTTTCCCTGGAATAAAAGCGCTATAACAACAAGTGAGTCTAAAATGTGTCCAAAATAATAACTTTTTTTCTTGTCTATTGTTCAGACATCATGGTTCTGCCACTATTTGGACTCTTTACTATTGGTTGCTTGTAGTGTTGCCAATCTTGAAATACATTTTTTGTTTTTATAAAAAAATCTTAATAGCAATCCTGTAAGCAAAATGCCAGAAAAGGCAAAACAATTTTCAATAAAATTAAGCTAAGAGATGGTGAACACAAACATATCGCTCTCATTTTTATTTTTTGATGACAGATATCATTTATTTTTTTACTAGTGACAGTGCATAACCATAAATTATTGGTTTAATCCATGGAAACATTTTAGAGAAATGTACTGATATCTTGGATTTGCATTACTGTTTGTTTTTGATTATTTTGATGGTGGTGGCACGATATTTTTCATGAAGAGTATCTTAATACTAGACTGAAAAGCAATGCTTCCTTCTCTGAAAATGTGTTTTGCACCTGTAACTACATCAGTGATGTCATGGTGTGCTGACACAACCTGGAGTTGGAGTCCTACATCAATGCTGCAAGGTGAGACATTAAACCATTACAGGTCAGTCAGTAAAAGCATTTTCAGCTGGTGTTAGGTTGCATTCAGACCAAATAAGGAGTTGCAGCAATTAGCACAGGGTTGTGCGTCACATACTAACCAGCAATCGCAACTTGAAGGCCGATACAAGCCAAACGACTGCAGCTTTGTACTCCCTCGTGACAGGGTTGAACAGCTGATGTACTGCACTGCACCGATCGATCAGTCTCTCTTCCATCTTCACAGCTGCTCAGTAAACAGTGGAATATTATGGTACACAGCTGATGCTACATGGTAAACAACGTTCTTCTTCACCAGGGCATCTGCTGGTCTGATCACCGGCGTGAATGGCTGCCACACTGTGCTGTCGGGTTGTGTTTCTCCAAAAATTGATTCTGGTTGAACTTTCCTCCCCCACCACCACAGTCTCAATGCAGTACCCCCGTTCAAATGAATGAGAGGACATGCGATTTTGCCACAGCACCTGATTTGGTCTGAACATGGCCTTAAGTTGCTCATCACAATACTGGAATATTTTCTCAACATGGTTGTTTGTCACATTTCACCTTCTCACCTTAAAGCACAAAGAAACACCAGCCTAACTAACCAATAACAGTCACAATAAACATGTTTCTCTGCTTCTGTCTCTCGCTTTCACAGCTGAGTCAGTCACCTTTCTTGTACGCTTTGATGATATCTGTAATCTGCTCGCCGGTTCTGGAGGCCAGGATCTCAATCAGCACGTCGTCATCTGTCCCGGCGCCCTGGGAACCAAACACAATATGTGGATGAACTCAATATGAGACAGCGGGGATTTGTGTGGCGGCGTGTTCTCAAAGCAATCTTTTGTTATTTTATCACCTCTTGTGGTTGGTAAAGGGCAATATGAGGGATTACAAGAGACAAAGGCTGAAAAAAATGTTAAAGAAAAATAGTTGCGGAAAATCTGAAGTATCATTTGTCAGCACGACACCCTTTAGCTTTGAGGTTCAGCCGTACTTTAAATCTAATTCCCTTCTCTTTGCTGTAATTAACCTTTCAAGCAAAAAAAAAAAGAAAAAAGTAAAGCCTGACATGCCAAACAAATGGAGCAGTAGGTGTGATGGGAAAGACGAGGCCAAATCCTAAATGCTTTGCCTTCACTTTGATTGAACATTTCATTCGCGCTGGTAATGTAAATGTGATTAAAGAATAATGAGAACAAAATGAAAAGGAAGGGTCTAATAAAAGCCAGCCTTAATCTCAGATTTAGTTATATTTGAAGCAGATACACAGAGAAAGGTAATGTTAACCAATTTATAAGAATTACACCTAAATGTAAGAAATTAAAGATGATTTTTAGAACACTTGGGTCACGTGGTAATATAGTTCCAGAAGGTTGTTTCTCATGTACATTTCAACCTGATTTTGGCTGCAACAACTCGACACTTATGCTGATTATTTTGCTCAATAAGCATGGAATACATTAGGGTCCACTGCTGCATGTTCAGCACATTGCTGTATGTCAGTATGTCTTTCTTGTTTTGATGTTACAGCCAAAAAAACAAAATCTTTTTTTATAGCAGTCACTAGAAGACGACGCTCCGACCTCGAGCAACAATGGCAGAAGAAAAAAAAACGCGAACCGCAGTAGCCATCGATGCACAAATACCACAAAAAGAGTGACTAAACTGTATCGTCTGAGGGTTTAAATTCATTGAAGACCTGTGATCTGGATTAAGTGGAGCATCTGAGGAAACGTCCATCAGTTACCTTGAGAGCCTTGTGCAGTTGGGAAGCATCATATGAGACAGCTGGGGTCATCAAGGCCACAATCAGACTCTCAAACAGCCCACCGAGCTCCGATTTCAAGGCGCTGACCAAGTCCTGTGGGGAAGAGAGGATCGATGACGAGATGAACAACAAACAATGATAATTGTGTTTGTATGGACTCTGCCTTTGCATCGTTTAAATGCTGTGACATTAAAGAAACGGAACAAATGAACTATCTGGTGCTTTTACCATCATTCATACCAAAGGATACCAACCAAGTGACAATATCGCAACAGCATTGCGAATAGTGAACGTTCATCTCTCCAACATCTCAATACATGTGATGTCTAAAAGAACATTACACAATCCATCTCTCCGCTTCCACTTTCCTGTTTAATTTTTCAGATCTTTTTAAAAGGCCAGTCAAATCCAATTCCCCTAAAAGGTTTGTCAAACGGTGCAGTATAGAGCAGTAAAGACACACTAACACTGGAAGAAGGAAAAGAAAGTGGTGTGGAGATATGAGCGTTAACACTGTGTAGATATCCGTTTTCGTCTTTCGTTTCTTGCCCCAGTTCTCATTTCAGATGTTATTGCAAATGAGCAGTTTGAGGCAGTGTCTCTTGCAATCATTACGTTTACAACATAAAGCGCATTGAGATAGTGATAAAAGCAAATAGCCTCTGTTGTTGGCTCATTTCGATAAAACACTGTGCTTCTCAGAGATCTTTCAGGAGCTGCTTTGTGATTTTCTGATTTCTTTTCTCTCACGCTGCCTGATCTATATACTTCAGGCATGCAATTACATGTCCCCTTTGACTGAGATATTATTATATGACATTGTTAGATTTTTAATACGGATGCAACAATGTAGTAGTATAAGTAGCATTTTATAGTTGTAGATGGTCAAGATGGAGCTACCGTAGTTTTAACTACTTTATATACAGTTAGGTAGCTTAGTCTAGTGGTTAAAGAGGTAGAGAAGAGAAAACAAAGGTCTGTAACAAAACTGATTTTTGCTTGTTTTGTGAAATATTGGATAATTGTACCCATTTGGGCCTCAAACTGTTGAATTTAATGAAACTGCAGAAATGTGTAGAGAGGAAATGTCTCTGTGGTGGAACTGCTAACAATTAATAGACATACAGTATGTATGTAACAAGGGGCCACAACTAAACACTACTTTATAGTAAGGGGGGGGGTCACAGGCCATTGAGGTTAGGAGCCGCTAGTTTAATCTCCAACAATGCATTTTATTGCATAAACTGGTATTTTGTGAAAAGTAAAATTCTTCTTAATAATTATTATATTAATTATTGCCTAAAATTATCTAGTAAGTCACAAGAAAATAAAAGAGGAGCAAAGAGTAGACTAACGCCTGAAAATAAATCCATAGAAAACAGTCCTCAACTGAGCACAGTTTGCCCCTTTTTCAATAATGTTTGCTCACACAGCGCTCAGCTGTTTTAAGAATTTTTCTTCGTTTTAAAAGTAATGAAACTATACATTTGTCGTCAGTTTCGTTCTCAGTGGCTCATCTTACTTTTCCAAAGGCCTTTTTGTACGCTGCCTTAATTTCCTGGCGTTGATCATTGCTGCGCGCCGTCAGAAGCATGAGGACCGCATCTTCATCCGTACCTGGGCCAGAAATAAAATAAGCATTAAATAGGATACGTGAGCTTCACATAAACACATCCCAGCACACAAATCCTCTGGATTGTGGACAAAGACTAAAATCAGCTTTGTGTTTAAAACTCTTGTTAATGAAGCAGTATTCTGCTTGCACCCATCATCTAGCAAAAGCATGCTCTCCCTTTGCAAAACCTCCTTGAGAATAACCGACAGCTTCCAAGATACTGTAATGTGAAGAGATAAAGGAGGAGATTGAGGAAACGGCTCAGATAGACAAACAGGCTGAAGGGCTGCACGTGGTATTTCTTCTGAGGGATCAAAATGAATTCATTCATTCATTCATTAAAATGAATCCAAGGTAATTATGGCACAAAGCCCTGCTGTTCTGTAATAACAGCTCTGACTATATACAGATGTCTACTTGGGTCATCATTGTTCTCCTCCCTTTTTCTTTTTTAGTTCCACATTAAATCGCCATGTGGATGTTTCCCAATTACTCTTATTGTGAGAGTACAAAACTGTCAGGAAGCTAGAGTAGGAGGTGGTGGTCAATAAGGTTAAATTAAGCAGGATATGTATTGGCGTTACCGTGTACGCCTGTAGTACGCCTTCAAGTTGATCGGGCCCATTGATTTACACTAATGATATTACTAATGCTAACGTTGACTAATGCCTGTGTTTGCCACTGAGATTGTTATTCTAAGAGTACGACAGCATTATGGAAAGGATCCCTGCAGAGGCAGACCTTTTTGTTAAACACTAAGATCCTTTTAATTTAACCAGAAACACCGTCATCTTCCTGCAGCATCTCAACCTCTCGCGAGGGTTCAGAGCGAGACTTCTGTTTCTTCTGTGTGCTTTTGGACGCAGTGCTAGCAGCGGTCTAAACATGGCCTTTGACAAGTAGGTATAAAAGCTGTTTGGTATCACTATATTGAATCACTGTATATATGAATTTGCTTTTAAGTAGTGTTTCTTTACTAGGTCCTTTAGTTTATTAGTTTATTATTGAAATGAAATGAGTTTTACAGTAAAAATGGTACAGCGGTGATGAAAATACTTCAGCTGGCCTCAGATATTAAAGTCGCGTTTCACCTGACTAGCTTGTCCTCAGTGTCACATTATACTGTAACCCTGCCAATATATGTATTAAATAAAATATTTGTGTAAAATATGCATGCATTTTCTATTTTAACAGAAAAAAATCTTGATCACTTATCACTTTATCACTAAACCTATATACAAACATTTCAGACTACCGGTATTATATTCATTCCAGTCTGTTGTCAGACTGTTGTCCACCCTCTGCTTCTGCCAGCGACTGGTGGCTCAGTAATTTCTCACTACTTTGTAGAAATGACTTAGCACTGTGACACGTCTTTTTAAGTTTGAAAACTTGGTGGTACTCAGGTTCTTTTTTAATTAGTACAAACACACTGGGAAAAAACGATTTCCCATGTGCCAGAGAATTGCATTGTTAAGCAGCAGGAAATGGAAAAGCTTCCCTGACAGCTGGGTCATTACTGTGGATAATTATTATACCTGGTTTTGGAGCGTAGCAAAACAAGCATTAAATTGCATAGTAAAGATATTGTTGATACTTCTTTTAAACTAATTACATAAACAGATAAACAAGAGGAAACTATCATTTGTGGGCAGGCATGCACATTAGCACCAGCCACATACTGGTTAAATATTAAAGCGGCAAGTACATTTCAGATTCACTATTGAGTAGCTGGTGAATTTAAACATTTATCTGTCAGTGGCTGGTCAATGCTCACATTTTAAAAAGGTAGTTGTCTCACCCTGCTTGTGGGTATTTGTCAATAAACCTACTGTATCTTAAATGTACGATGAAGCGTATATATCATATGCAACTCCCACAACTTTGATGCTGTATTGAAACGAGCCCTCCAGAAGGTTCAGTAACCTGCTTTCGACTGTGTACATCATTTTATATATTTTTTTTATCTCTATATGAAATATAACATGGTAGATCACAGTGGTGTATGCTGCCGAGTGCGAGTGGGAAAGTAAACTGCAGTAGAGTTAAGGCACTCCTTGTATGCAAACTGACCGATTCCTTTCATGGCTTTGTGGAGGATTTCAGCATCGTGTTTGGCGTTGAAGTTGACATAGGGTCTAACGCTGCCTCTGTACGCCTGTGGGAAGAGAGCAACACAAGTGTTTAACACCTTTAAAATACGTTGTTTTCTTTATGTTTCAATAGGTTATTAATAGATGTGTGCTTATATGTGCAAGTATGCACATGTTTTACAATTGATTTTGATATATTCTTGTGCGTTTATGCTTTATCATTTAAGAAATACATATATTGGATTGGCTGTATATCACGCTGATATTTGGGCTTCTATCCAATATTATAGTCAGTCAACACCTTCACCTACAGCTACATGAAACCAGCAACAAAATCTTTTTTGCACTATAAAACATATTGCCACTGGCCACCTGGGTTTAAACGTCTACCCAAACTCAAGTACGGCAAGTATATCTTAAACGAAGTCTGCCTGCTGCTTTGTGTCACGCAGGTAATTTAAAAAAATCTGCCATGTCTCACTTGTGGGTGATTGTTCGCCAGGGAAATGTCTTTTGAAGAAAAAGCAATAAAACATCTGGCTCAGCTCCGCCGTTGTTCCAACGCAGGTGGGAGATGTGAAAGAACATTGTCTCCCCCTCTTCTCAGTGAATGTTTCTGTTTATCCATCATGAAACTGAGTTTAAATTTGACACCGCGGTCTCTCTCTGCAGAGCCATTTCTAATCTCACATTTGCTACTAGGATGTGAATCAGCATTTATTGTTGATTTAATTCATTACAGCATTTAGGGGTCATCTTCTACAAACACACCAGTGTTAGCAAGCAAATGCCAGCCTTGTGGCTCTAAGGATGGTAATCGTGGTCAGTCGATCGGTCCATGCTGAAATATCTTCATTGGGTGAATTGTCATAAAATGTGGTACAGACAGCTTAAGGTCTCCAGAGGATAAATCCCAGTGACTTTGTTGATCCCATTCCTCTAGCACCATCGAAAGGTGAAGATTTCACTCCTGTTGAACTTTGGTTTATGAACAAATGCCTGCCTAACTAATGAAGCTCCCATCAAATGGTCAAAACTCTTTACGTAGATGATTCCTACTGGATGTTAACTCATTTTATTCTACACTGTAGATCATCCTGTTTTCTTGACTCTCATAGTTGCAGCTGATGTTTCGAACACTCACTAATCAACAATTGTCAAGCAGGAACAGGATGGATACAATGAAGAATGACGTACAGGGTGCTTCCTTTTCAGTTAATTTTCCATCAGGGAGCGCTGTCCTTTGATGAAATGGTAACCAGGTGGGGACACAACAGACATGTGTGCCTGCAGTTTCCACGCACACGGTAATACAATATGATACAAATTAGACCACCGTTATCACCCGAAACCGAGTTCTTGCTGTCACTTTACATCTTAAATCAACTTATCCTCATCAGACAGTCTGAGGTCCCTCAACAAGCTGGAGAAGATGAAATCAAATCAAGGATATCACATGAAGCTGCTCCTTCGCTTTTCAATTTGAGTATACTGCACGAGTCGTTCAAATGTTTTAGTAATGAGTGCGTCTTCGCAGAAAGCCCTTTCAGTGAATTAGGGACCATTTAGACGTCGGGGTATCGGCACAAATCAAGTCTTCACAGTATAGAAGAAATGTAAAAGATTTGGATTTAAATAAATGATAATTCACTCTAATTTATGGAGAGAAAAAACATCTAGTGTCGCATGCAAATAAGGGGCTGGTGCTGACCGTTATTTGTGATGTGTATTGATTAAGACTGGTCATACAGCACAGGTCCCAGTGTGGCTGAGTCGAGACCCACTTAATTACACAAACATATAAGGTTACCTCTGGTGCTGCCGCTGAACCACATTAGTCTCAATTGCAACTGTTTTGTGCAGAACAAAAGTTGTTTCTTGCCAATTCTCATAGTCTTTGTCATACTTGGATGATTCACGTAACAGAAAATAAATTAAAGAAAGGAAACACTTACCATCCTTTTTGCTGATGGAAGACAAACGTAAACTGAAAGAAAGTGGAACTGATTACAAAACCAACAGCTGTATGAGCACCACTGAAGAGAAATACGTAACTCTGTAATTAAGTCTGTGTTCTTACCAGCAGGTGCGTTTCTTCCTTCTCCTCACGGCTGATCCGTGGCTCAGGTACCAGCTCTTTATTGTCTGCCCCCTTTAACTCCTCCTGGCTCCCGTGGAGGGTGCGGCATCACAGGGGAAAGCTGACAAGACCCACTTCCTTAGCCACATGCGGTGTTGTCTTACACTGACTGTCAGCCAAACAGGAGATCTTGACATCATGCACTCAGCTGCTTTGTGTGACCTTCAATACAGTGACATGGGGTTAAATGTCTCCACACGGTCCAAAGGGTTGTTGTCATAGGCCATCGAGGATATTATACCTTTCCTGCACTGTGTATATTAAATTACAATTAATGGGAAAGTTGTTCACCCCATTAAGTTTTAGTTTAGCTTCTTTCCTCAATGACATTTTGTAAGCAGACGTCTTCAGGTGCTTAAGAACATATCATTTCTTCTAAGTCGTCATGAATCAGTCTGTAAGAGAGGTTGTTATTCTTTTGAAACAATAATTTTGGAATTAGACTTAATTTAACGTCAAGTTATTTTTGATTAGGTGGCTTTTCCCGCAACATGTCTTCAAGCGTGGTTAATCCGAGGTAAACGTGTGTCATGGCAAACGGGAGACCAACAGGAGCGAAGGGATCAGCAGAGCGAAGCGCCGGGGTGCAGCTCACATATCATCGCTGCCGCCCTTGTCCCCGCAAACCTTAATTAAAGTGATCACTTGTGAGAAGATGAGAGCATGAACACCATCTCTCAGGTTCTTCGGTTACGGATGCTCGCCGTTTCACCTCGCAGCCTCCCAGGCTGACGTGGAGCCAATTTCCTTTGATCGCAAAACAACAAGCATAATAAAGCAGCTAATAACGAACTTATCAGATGAAGTCGTTCAGTATACAAGCGTTAGGCGTGATCATGGTGAATGGATTATATTCTGTTTTGGATATTAAATGTCAGTATCATTTGAATATCCACTATCATAAATCTCTCAGACAATAGACTACAAGATGAAGAGGCTGTATTTCCTCTAAAGTATTCCATTAACTGTATCCAAACACAAATTAAAACTAGAAAAATTGCATTTCCTGCAGAAAATGCGTGTGAATGCTGAAAAGCTGAAAAGCTGTCGCTAAACTGGATAGCTGTGCAAAACACTGCAGAAAATGCACAAATCTGAATTG
>JAVQJF010106094.1:0-82729 GCA_036023855.1 Gadopsis marmoratus
CCGACAGGAGCCATTGTAACCAGATAATCAATGTTCTTCACGTCACCTGTCAGTGGTCATAAGGTTATGGCTGATTGGTACATAATCTTTCTCTCTAATAGATTCTAATTTAAATTACAGTGCCGCCTATTGTTTTGGCTTAATGTACAGTTTATGAGAATATGCCATATACATTTATGCCCACACAGGTGTTTTCAATTGCTCTGGCTTATTAGACCTCTAGTCAGGTTGAAGTTGGGTGGATCTATGATGATAATGATAAAGATGTCAACTGTCCAAACATAACAAACAAAGATATCAGGAGAGTGAGGGGGCTGCCAATCAAGCGCAGTCTGTACGCGGCCACACAGTCCTCCGAGGAGGTCCAGTCAGGCAACATGAGTGAAAACACCTGTGTGGGTGGACTAATAGGTGTGTATATTATGAGTTAAGGAGAAAAATTCCATATAAAGTAAGCGGCTCTTCTGGGTAGCCTTGTCTTCAGGCTAAACTGAAGTTTCACAACAAGGCAGCGTCATCCAATAAGGACTTGCTTATTGAATTCCCTGTTGAATGAGACTGGACAGAGAGAGGTAGCGAAGGAAAAAAGTGGGAGGAGGATAAAGGGGAAGAAAGATGTTGTAGAAAATAAGCTGAATGAAAGAAGGGAACACGTTGACATTAGCACAAGCTGCATCAGGCCTAAAGGGACCAAACTGGCCACACACGTGTGTGTGTGTGTGTGTGTGTGTGTGTGTGGCTCTGTGTGTGTTGGTGACAGAGGGGGAGAGAGAGAGAGAGTGTGTGTCCGTGTGCGTACCATCCTGTATACACACCACAGCCCAAGGCCGACTTCTTCTTTTGCTGTTCAGATGAGAACCTAGCGCTCCCTTTGTGACGCTTCACCACAGCTCAGAGAAAACAGGGTGCCATTTATAGAATGGATCCAATTATTTCTAAAATTATTTCTAATGTACTGCATGAGGTGGAGATGGGTGCACGACAATGTTCTGAAAACAAAAGGCAGTTAAATATTGTTAGTTTGTTGAGCTCATCAACACAAGCAGCTCGTGGAGGTACTTTAAAACCCTTAGTGTTCATTTGCAGCAATTTGCGTCAAAATTGTTCTCTTTCTCTCAGTCATAACTCAGTCAAATGTAAACACTAAGACATGATACACACATTTTAGATTCAGTTTGACTTACACTGTACGAGTATATCCTCATTTCTCATTAAACGTCCATAAATCCGCTTAGAAATCATAGAAAGATGACGTTTTCTTCAGTATCAAAGTAATTCAGTGATAATTGCCTGTACATCCATGAACTGCTAATAGCTAATTTGGCATACTTTTAATTGTGCCAATTTGCCAAAATGTAAGCAAATATTTAAAAAAAAGTAAAAAGCAAAACTCAAGTTATAGCCCACAGAATAACTCAAATAGCATCCCTTCCTGTTTACCGAAAGCATTATGAGAACTGTACTTCCAAAACTTAAGAGACTAAGAAAAAACTAAGAATAATAAAGAGCGTGACATTAATATACATTAATATTAAGGTTTTTATATATATTAATGTTATAATGTATAAATATTTTTTGACATGTCCCATCCACAACAAGACACACCCACACATCAGCCTTAAAATATATGCACTTCTTGCGCAAATCAAGGTTTAAAAAGGATACAATAATAACAAAAACTAAAAATATATGGAGCGTCATCTTCCTAACATCTTCTGTCCACAGTAAAATAATAAATTTACAGCATAGAAATGGCTGGATGCATTCAGGTGTGTGGGACCTGGGGGAACGCTACTATTTATTTATAGAGGTGTGTCATGCAAATTTTGAAATTAGGATGAATTCTCATAAATGCTTTATCACAGTTTAATTTGCATGTCCCCTTAGGAAAAGCACTTCCTTTTCATTTTAAGACATGAGATCAGATGGATCCCATAGGGACTGATGTGGGCTTATCTAATAGCTTTGCTCTGAATTTCAGATGTCATGCTTTCAGAAACAGCAAAGGTACATTTTGGGTGTTTCAAAGGAGCAGGTATGCCAGAGTATCTCTCAGTGATGCTCTACTGTCAAAACAGAGCACAGCATGTAAAGATGCAGCAATTGCATTTTTATGTCCAGTTGAGACCATGAGTGGAGTTACTGTCTCTCAACACAGACAACCTCTGGCAATTAGCTGCTGTATGTACGTCTTCAATGTGTGTCTGCAGCATGTGTGTGTGTGTGTGAGTGCGACGTGCATGTATGCATTATGAGGGATAATGGAAGGGAAAAACACTCCCAGATGCATGTGATGCAATTATACCCTTGATTATCTGATGGGTAATCTAGAGGCAAGCTGGAGGCGTCCAAGACAAACACGCAGTCGGCAGACTGTTGACCGAGCATAAACCACTAGGAAGCACACACAAACACACACACACACACACACACAAACCTGTATTTGAGCATGTGCTGAACGATGGATAGATATAGTGAACACTGAGCAAAAACGCTGTGATGAAAGCAGCAGTGATTTGTATTCATCACAAAAAATGTGTATTTGTGTGTCTTCTGTAAACACAGTATGGTATATTATATGTGTTAGTGTGAGGTGGAGGGGAAGACAGTGAGTTTTTCTTGGAAGCTGTATTATGGAAGCAATTGAGGAAACTGAGCTGCTGATTGTATTGTAACATCTGTGACAAACGCACGTACACATGAGGCCGGCAGCTGACAGCAAGTGTAGTGTAACCAAGAGAGAGGGACGTCGCTTGACTGGGTCAGTGATCTAACACACACTGACACTTCAACTCAGTCTGAACAGAGGTCCTGCTTTACAAGGACACAGCACCTCTGGGAGCTTCACCAAGGCCAAGCTCAGTGTGTGTGTGTGTGTGTGTGTGTGTGTGTGTGTGAGTGTGTGTGTGTGTGTGCGTGTGTGTGTGTGCACTGGCTTGTGTGTACAGTTTGTGTCCGCACGTGTCTTTATACAATGATTGTTATACACACATCATTAGCTGTGTAGAATACACAACAAATATGGTCTAGTAAAGGAAAGAGGTTTGACTTTAATATGCCAATAAAGGGCATTTCAAGTGTAGTGTGTATAAAAAAAAATGTAGGTTTACGCAAATTCAGAATTTATGACACGAGACAGAATAATCTCAAGTGCTTATTGCAAAGAAAACAAATCATCTTAATGTGCTGTAATCTCTTGAATAGAGCATGTTACACATGAGGCCACTTGCAGAAGATGTGTTGGGAATAATTATTTCATTAAACCTGTAATCATTGATTTTTTTATTTTGCCACTTGGGAGCATCAAATAAAGCTGGAAATATCTGTCTCTTTAACTGCTAAAAGCTCCACTATGTTCACCAGCAAGTCGCTAACTTTGTCCGTCTGCTGCTGGGTAGGTAGTGTGCAGGGGTTTGTTAGCTCTTTTTCACAGCAACAAGCCTGCTGTAGCTGAAAATGGTGTTAATGGGGTTAATAACAGCAAATTTGTGCAGTGTAAAATCAAAACAATGAGCTAAAAGACACAAAGATTCCCCTGCAGAGCTGAGGGATACTGTAGAGTTAGGTGATAATTCTCTGTGTGTTTGTCCCTACATGTACTAGCAATACCTTTATACACATAGCAATTTGATCCAGTGTTAATATAAAAATATTGATTAGTGTAGCTTTAAATACTGGTCTCTTATTTTAGGGAACAACGAGACATCACAGTCTCATGGGAGCGCTAAAGTGTAAAGTGGCAATGGTACAGTTTTTTGGATGATGAAAGCACTGAGGCCTGTATACTGTATGGCTGGTATGGCTTGTTAGTAGGCTAGATTCTTTGTTGGTTTTGGTCTTTTCAGATTGATATTTATGATCATTATAAAAAAGATCAAATAAAACCAGCATTAGTCTTTAAGCTAGGTAGCTCAGTCAGTAACACTGCAACACCGCAGCTTTTAGTAAGTCAGTAGGTGTTAACTGCACATCAAGGGCATAGCTGTGACTCAAATTCCAACCATTCCTGTGTAAGTGGAGTGTAGAAATCTTGCCTCTTAGGCCCCTTTATCACATAATTGATTCTAGTGTCCACAGAGTAAAGAAATAGTTAAAAACTGGGAATCTTTAATTACGCTGTGATTTTTATTTTTTTCCATACCAGTAAAGAACTCTATAACTCTTAGAACTCTCACCTGCTGACTGTCCGCTACATGGTGGAGTGTGTTTACTGTAATGCAAGAGAAAAGTGGTCAGACAGACATACAGACGGATGTATGGACAGATCTAGATTCGTTGATGCTGCCCGTCCAGGCCACCCCCCCTCACCAAGCATATTTTGGAGCTAAAACACACCATTGAATCAAGCAACAAGGCAATCCTTGTCCCAGGCCACCAAACCTCATGTGGACAGCCAGCAGGGAAGCCACTGTACGTGTGTGTGTGTGTGTGTGTGTGTGCAGCCAGGCCAGGTTAAAATTATTTGCTGATGCCTTTCAGAGGCAAGCTGTGGAGACTACTCTTTTTATTTTTTGCTCTTGCTCCCCCGTCCCTCTCCTCTCCTCTCTCTGTGGGAGCATATGGCATACAGCCATATTCACATTATGTGGAGACAAACGGACGAAAACACACACGCACACACATATCTGTCGCACCAGCCATATGCACTCGACACAAACTTGCCTCACCAGTGAGTCCGCGTGAGAGCTCAGAGCCACGCCGTGTTTAGAACGGCAGCAGAGAGGTTGAACACAGGGACCAGATAGTTGTCCTTTTACCATCAACACTTCTGCTGTGCTTGGCAGCAAACCTCCTCTCACTCCCCCTCTTTTCCTCACCCTCCCCAGCAAATCCTTCAACACTCTCTCTATCCCCTCCTCTCACTCCCTCCCTGCTCCTCTCTCTCTCTCACTCACTCACATTTGGCTATTTGACGGCTGCTTGGGGCTGGATGCAGCCTGTGCTGATGCCATCAATCACTTCTTTTTTTTTTCTTTCCTTCCTCTGTCCCATTTTTTTAAACCTTTTTTTTGTGTCTTTAATCTTGCCTAATTTCTGCACATCTCGCCCCCACTTCTGTCCTCCTTTCTCTCTACTCAACACTACTCTTTGAAGGCTCACTTTTTTTATCTCACATTTTTATTAAGTCCTTTCTTCAATCAAGAGTCTTTAAGTGTAGGACAGTTGATATTATGATTGAATTTGCATTCATGTCTTTTTTACTGAGAAATTAATACCAGGGGATTTATCTCTAACTGATTTACATGTATTTTGGATGAAAGTGTCATCCGTTTTTCTGTTTCATACTGAGCAAGAGACTGTTATAAGTTCCAAGCCATCAATATATGTATGCATACATGATATACTGAAAATAAAGGATCAGGTTAGTTGCCATAATATGTGACTACAATACGGTGATTTATATGTAGAAATATCTCCTACTATAGTTTATTTACCCTAATCATAGTGTTTACTTTACCACAGCCCTATCATAGTAGTTGCAATGCGCATATGTTGTAAAAATAAATAAATAAATGAACCATTTTAAACCACGTTTGTCACTGAACGTAATCCCGGGTTTTGCAGAATATCAGCGTTCTCTCTAAAGCAGACCTGGGCATTCTACGGCTCGCGGGCCACATCCGGCCCTTTGGCTGTCCCCGACCGGCCCGCGAGAGGTCAATGGTAAATTAGCAATCAAACAAAAAAGTGTTCAACATTCACGCAACACAACTGAGCATTGCTTTTATTTTGAAGGCGTCTGCCATCTTTTCAAATGTACGCACGTCCGTGCTTGTGGGCGTGGCTGCGGCCGTCCGCGCCGTCGCCGTGTTTTGGTGAACAGCTGTTTACAAGAGACTTGAGTCAGCTGTTAGCCCCCAAACATGTCAGCTCACGTTAAAAAAGGAAAGATTGATACAGAATGTAGAGTTTTGAACAAAACTCGGACTTCTAAGTGTTTATTTACTCATTAAGTCAAAGGTAAAGTCGTGTGCTGAGTTTGTGGAGGACAGATCGCTGAGTTTAAGGATCACAAGTTTGAATCGTCATTACCAGACTAACATGACTGATGCATTGTGGGAACGGACATCTGACGGTTTGCTAGCTACGCTACAAAATCAACAAGGTCTTTTTACCGAGCTGCACACATCATGGGATGGAGCAGTCAAAGCCAGCGCTGTGATTTCCCACAAAATCGCTAAAAACAGTAAGTTAAACCTCAGACATTCAACCGGACTTCAGTTCAACACAGACCGGATTTCTGTCACTGACCAAGAAAAAAAGAACTGAAAAAAAGCAATTGGACTATAAACTAAATAGCAATAGTACTTGTTACTTTTTTGCATAAAGTTAATTTAATACTGGTCTTTGAAATACTGAAAAAACATGCTCATTTTGTTTTTGTGATGTTGATTAAATTTACAATTCCTGCTCCGCATTTTCATAACATCTACCCTTATCAAAACCACACAATTTACTGCATTTTTATAAAGAAATCAAATTAATATTGAGTTCAGCTTATTGCTTCGGCCCACAACAACAGTCTCAGTTTCTCATGTGGCCCCTTGGGAAAATGAATTGCCCTTTTTGTTTTTTAGTCATTGCAGCACAACAACACCTCAACGACATCTCAAGGGTATCTGTGCAGTGTTTCTTTGCTGGGCCTTCTTGATGTGTGTTGTTAGTATTAGGGATATCTGGGGATAGCACGTGAAATTCCCCCCCAGGGATCAACAAAGTCTTATCTTAACTCGTGTTGTTTATTTATCTTATTTGTCTTATGTTGTATTTTAAGTGGCTAAATGGAGCAAAAAAAAAACCCAAACAAGCTCTGATTGGTCAGATTGAGCTGTATTTGAATCACATTTCAACCACGCGTGAAATTGTATTAAGGGACCTGTTCGCAGATAGTTTTGGTGTTATTTGCCCAAATATCTGACTCGGAAATCTCTGATGTCACCCGTATAAAATAAAATTGAATGATATGTCCTTTGTGGTGCTCACAGCATTGAAAACATTCAACAGCTAAGCTATCTTTTCCCAAAACAATGTTAATGTTGTCAACTGTTTTCATTAAAAATGCTTTCTTCCAAAGAAATAGTCCCATGATACTTGTTGACAGCATGTTCTGTGGATTATCACGAGTAACCAGGACACCGATTCTGGAAAGAGATGTGGTTTTCATGTTTTCAGTCCCACGAACAAAATACCTTTCACTGCCATTGTATTAAGGTGGAAGCTGAACATTTCATAGAGCCGAGGATATGTGAAAACCTGAGCAAAGAAAACCCAAACGATATTCAGATACCTCTACTGGTGACTGAGTGTGTTTATCATTTAGGTTAAGCTACCCTTTAAAAGGAACACTTTTACATTTTGGGAAATATGTTTATTCGCTTTCTTGCAAGAGTTAAATGAGAACATCGATATCACTCTCATGCCAGTATGGTATATATGACGCTACAGTCAGCAGCTGGTCAAGAGATCAGATTCTTTTGTTAACTGTTCGGACATAAATAGATTTAAAAATAGATTCAAGCTGCCTCTGTGAACAAAGGTGGTGGGTTGGTGTCAAATCTTGCCTGGGGATCCAAGATTCCTGGTAGCACCTCTGTAACTCCTCTCACCTCTGGCCTTCGGATAACCCTCTCCAGTAATCAATTTTACCATAAAGCCAACACACCAGACTGAAAACCATGACCATAGATGGCTGTTGCCCTCCTCACACATCAATCACAGACTTTCCAAATAGCCCCTCACTGATGAAGATTGACATCTTACACTGTGAGTTTATGCTATATCTTCCTAAAACACACTTAGTATGCTGACATCTACTGTGGTGTGACAGGTGTGTTCATGGCCCAGGTGGTGCTTGTTAAAACAACTGGAACGGCGCCTGGAGATGACACCATGACACGAGACATGCCATTGCTTGCAGGTTTGACAGGCAGCCAAGTTGCAGGTGGGGTGGGGGTGCTGGGTCAATCCATGTCAGGTGATCAAACATACCTGGTATTGTGGAAAATATGAGAAATATTAGCTCTATTTTGCATCTGCTTCTCTGTAAGTGTCGCATTTTCCCAAAGCTTAAAAGTTCAAGATATCGAATTCCTGATTCTGAACATTTTCTGTGAGATCCGTCATGGGGCGCTCCTGCAGACTTCCAGCATGTTGAGTGGAGCAGAGAAATTAAATTCCACTAGCCTGCAAGGACATGATTCCCTCTTTCCCCTCACTCTCTGACCCAATTACTCTCTAAACTCTACACTTTCCAGGAGTTGATGGACTGCGGCTGCATGAAAGAAGTTGATGTTATTTATTATTCAAATGCACTATGTTTCTGCACTCTCTATTTGCACGGCTCCTGTCTAGGTGTCCACATATTCCCATGGGCCCAGTTTCATCCATGTTCATCCAAGAACTTTTACACTGACAATCCAATGACATGAAAGTTTAGAGAGTTAATGACTAGCACGCTCCACTCCCTTACCAACTACTGTCAAAATGCCAGAGAGGAAGGCA
Organism: Gadopsis marmoratus; assembly: GCA_036023855.1. Taxonomy (NCBI): domain Eukaryota; kingdom Metazoa; phylum Chordata; class Actinopteri; order Centrarchiformes; family Percichthyidae; genus Gadopsis; species Gadopsis marmoratus. The sequence goes on from JAVQJF010106094.1 coordinate 8,503, forward strand.
TTTAACTCCAAACTGCAGCTGGAGATGCTAAGAGGCCTGCAGCGGTAAACTGTGGTTGGTTGCATTAAGCTCCCAGGTGTGAATGTAGGTAAGTGGATGAATTGTGAAGAAAAAGTGCAACGACTGTTCTGATAACACTTCCTAAAAGATGGAATAGACATCGAGTCAGAGGAAAAAGCCCACAACAAATAGCATCTGCCTATATTCAGAGACAGCAATGACCTCATGCGCTAACTGCTTACAGTTGCGAAGGAGGCATATAGAAACGCACAATATAAGTGGACTGAGGATTTTGGAGAGAAGGGGAGGGAAAAAAAGAAAGCATGGCTATAGGGCGACCTTTAAACTCAGCCAAAATGGTTAGCTTACTTCCCTCCAAAGCTCCCCATCTTTATGGCACTTTTGATATTTTGGATATTTTCGTCTGTCTGGAGGATTTGGGCTTCTTACCCTGAAAATTAATTTTACAAACAGCACTCAAGAAACTTTAAAAACATGCGCACTGTGGTTTGCACCGTCTATGTGCCGTCAAAAATGCTAGTCCATTTGATGTATCACTGTATTTCACCCACTCAAGTCTAACAGCTGAAGATTGATGTGACATTCCAGTCTGTCTGTCCAGTCCAAGTATGACAGAAAGAAAAATTAAGCCCTCCCACCACTTCTGTCCTCCCATGAAGCTGAATTTTAGAGGCAGGTCATTCATCACCACCATCACCAATTTGTCACCAATTTGGCAGGATGCTCCTCGGGAGGAAAAAAAAAGCACTACACTTTTCGCTTTCTTGTCTCATGGTGTTGCCTGTTTGTCATCATCTTGTAACTGTTGATCACAGCTCCTCCAACATATGTGCCCACTGTATGAGGTAAGGACTTGTTCCATGACTGCTGCTGAGGCCAGGATCATATTTTCCCCCCATAAAGTAACAATGCTGTCAAAGTCCATATTTGCTGTAACTGCTCACTCGTTCACAGCTGCAAATGATAAATCAGACTATGCACCCTGCATTAACTATTCTAATGCATTCTAAGTGGCTACAATTCATCTATTTAGTTTTCATGAAAAATGACATCTGCACCAACTGGGGATTTGGAAATGCTTCAGGCTCGCCCGCACGAACGTGGACATGCACGCGCGCAGCACACACAGACATTGTTTTCTTTCCTTTAAAAATCGCGGCGTCAGGATCCTGAGGGGGAAAAAAAACCCCTTTACGTCTTGCACTGCAAACGCACAGATTGCTACAACAGACGCTGCAAATAGCGCTCGTCAACCAAACTGGATCGATTAAACCAGGAGACACACTGATTAACACAGTCAGTGCAAACCGTGCACCTGCTCCGGAGAAAGGAAGCGAATCTTTTACCTGTCCACCCGCATCCCGGTGCGCAAAACGTGACGAATAGCGCCAAGAGCGTCCTGCTTACGGCTAAAGCCATAGCGAGTGTGGCGAGCTGCTGCCTGCGGAGCGACGCAGCAGCTGGATGCAGAGGGGCTGGAACGCGGCAGCCCTCCCCTCCTCCGACGGGACGGCTGCCCCCCTTTTTCACCGTGAACTCTCGCGCCTTCTTTAAGTGGGCAAAAAAAAAAAAGAAAGAAAAAAAAAACTTTCAAAAAAGCAATAATAAATCACATCCGTAAATCTCCCCAGGCGATTCTGATTTGAAAGTGATCAGACACCGTGAGTTGGCTTAAAACGTGCGTTTAAACTGTGAAGCAGAGTGATGTCTTTATATATATGTATTTATATATAACACTCAGAGGTGCTCATCATTTTAATTTATTCAAATACCATTTTTCATCCCTTTACAATACAGCCTACGGTTTGCCTCGACGTGCCTAGAGGGTGCTGCGGTGTGTCTTTCAATTTTGGATAGAATAATGGAATAAAATTGACAGAATGTCTCCCTCTTCAGGGAACAGCACTGATTTCATCCCAAACTGAAGGTTCTGGTAGCAGGTGGAGGGAGAGAATAAAAGGCTGCTGGGTGTAAGTGACTGATTAGTTTTGAACATACTTGTCCATGAGTTCACAAAACACACCTTCTCTTCTGGATTTTGTTTACTTAAAGCATTTGAATTTTAAAAAAACACTTTTTTTGTTTTTCTTCTTTTAAATGACAAGAATGCTATTGTTATTTTAGGTATAGTTGCTTATCTGAAGCCCTTTATGTGAGCAGTTCAGATCCGCCTGTCCCGTTCTGTTCCGGTCTTATTCTGATCCACTTTAGGATTAAACATTTCCATGACACCATCACTTCACCAGGTGTGGAGAATAGGAATGTGGGCCAAGACTCCAACAAATGATGTAATTTGTGGTGAGAGAGAGTGCACAATTACATCAGTTTTCCAAATAAGTCAGTTAACCACTAGATGGAGCAACAATCTACGTTTTACACCTGTGAGCAAAAAGACTTTGATTAGAACTGATGTTGTCCAGTAGCAGCAGTAAATCTTCATCCAAAATTGTCTTGGAGTGGAGTTAAATGTTGTAGGTTGCATAATATAGTCATATTTGTCTATTACCTCTTTGTTTTTGTGTGGTTTTGTGCGCCAATGAGGACAAGAACAATTCAAATAGCAGATGATGTATATGAATATGAGGTTCGGCTTCTGCTAATGATCCACGCGTGTGATGTAGCAGGGTTTAATATACATTATAATACTGTAGTGTTTCAAAATTAAATAATGTAGAAATTTAATTCAAACATCTAAGAAACATTATTCTTTGTTATTCGTTCTGGTTGCTTATACCCAGAGTTACTATCACACTAAATATTTAAAGTTTTTTTCTGCCTCCCTTGACACCTTTGCAGCCCTTTCTGCATGTGAGAGAGCAAATGCCCCACAAGACCAGCAGCAATCTGAGAGATGGTCAATTACTGAATCCTTTAAGTGTCTTCATAGCCAACAGAGGTTAATTTGTCAGCAACATCCTCATTCATACTGAAAGAATTGGAACATTAAATCAGATCTGAACTAGATGAATATGCTAAGCTGTATCCATCTATCTGCCTGTGTGGGCTCATCAATAAACATCAAGTGACAAAAGACAGCTTTACTCACTTGTTAGGTGGTTTTATTCTAGACCAACACCTCCCTCTGTTGGCCGGGGCCTTTATCTACACTGGGAAAAAGATAAAAAGATTTCAATCATTACAAATTGATTTATGAATGACTGTAAAGCCAGAGTATGTGCCGGTCAAGATGAGAAATTAGGGTTTAAATAAAAGAACGCAGTCACTATGTATTTGTTGCTGATGAAAGGTCCAAAATTGCCACAGAATCAATACATGTTTCAGTGGCAGTTTTTTTATTTTTTTATATAGTCTCTGCCTTTAAACCCTTAACTTCAGAAACTCATTACTGGTGCTGATCGAGTCTCTAGTAGCCTCTCTCTCTCTCACACACACACACACACACACACACACACACACACACACACGCTACCGCAGGAGCTTGCATTACCGCATGAGTCAGCACAAAACGTAATGCAATTTTAAACAAAAAAAATAATCTTATCGAAGCAGATAGTTGTCTCTTCCACTTCCTCCCTGCAAACCTGCACAATGTGCACAGAGACGGTCGCACATTCACACGCGCACACAGCAGGAGGGAGAGGGAGGCTTCAGTCAGAATAGTAAGTACAAGGCTTGCTGTCTTGTTATACACATGCCTGAGGTTATTTATGTCATGTCCTACTATAATTCCCCCGAGTGAGATGACAAGCGAGTGAGCTGATGAAATAGGCCACCTCTGCTGATATACTGTATCAAGTCAGACTGGATGTCCAGCTGAGTTTATATGAATGGCGTTAAAAGGAACATGAGTGTTGTGTTCCAGTTCTATCCGCAGATTTAGGTTATTATTTTTGTCATTTGAATATATACCAAAGGTGCTACATGAGGCTGTTAGTGGCCAACAACAAACCACGTTCAAGGCACAAGTGATACGTTTTTCTTAAACATACATGCAGTCTTTCAGTCTGCATACATGCAGCCTGTTGGTGCTACTCCTTTGGACTATCTCATATACAGAGATGATTCATTATTGAACCAGCTTTCATTCCACCATTGTCATTCGTACCTTTCCCCAACTTTCTGGGAGAGTCGAGGGAAAGAAAAAAACATCTAATTATCGTCTAGGTAACTAAAAATAAGGCGGTTCAGCAAACCGGAACACCAAGCATCGAGGGAAAACTGGTTCCTTACGCTCTTTAGATAGACACTCAGTTGCCACCTTATTCGATACACCGAGCTAATACAACAGTCCTGCAATAAATCCTCCCATCATGCAGGTTGCAATGTTCCCTTTTTGTTGAAACTGATTTAGAGAGGTGTTGATTGAACTACAGGCCTAGAATCATTTTGGAGGTTGTACTTGTTGGTGTTGTTGAACTGTATTGTGTTATACTGACAGGTGTCATTTTGATCCACCCCATTTATATCAAAGAGGTTGGGCGAAATAATAGAAACACCTTCTGTTCAAGTGGATTGTCCTTTACATTTGAACCCGTTCAGACTAAACTACAGTGACGCAGAAGCCGAATATGTATGTCAAAGTGTCTACACCACCCTATATTGCCACACTGTATATTTGTTTGTTTTTGTGTGAGGCTGTTTTGAGAAGATTATTTGTGTCCCATCTGATAGTCAGATCCATATCATGGCAGGACCGGTAAGCTGTGCCGAAAGCCTGAGTGTGTCCCTGTGAGGACCAGAACCCTCACAGTGCTGTCAGAGGGATTCCTGCCGCCAGCAGTGCAGCTGTGGTTCTCCTGGAACTAGTAGCATTTCCGAAGAAACTCACAGCACAGTTTCATTTATTTTACTTGTGATATTCTATGTGAAACAGATTAGCCCTTTTTCTTTTCTTTTTTCTTTTTTTTTTTTTAAATTGGGCTACGAATCCTTGAAAATGCATGTTTCGTGTTTCAGGCCGGGTGTTCTCAAAGATTTTATGGGAAGCAGAAAATGTCATCATCCCCACGCTGAAGCTTTAATTAGCTCCCCCCCCCCCCGCCCTTCCTGCACGAGGGGGGCAGAGGAAAACCAAGTGCCAGACCGGAGAAGCGCGACAGACCCAGCAGCCACGGAGCACTGAGCGAGAGAAGATGTTCACCGGAGCCTAGAATTCATTCAGTATTTTTTCTTAATGTTAGATTAAATAAATAAACAAACACAAACTACATGCTGCCCGTATGGAAAAGGATTTTTGTGTCCAGACGCAAGGGGAGGCTCACCTGAAGATCACTCAACACAGATTGCACCAAACCGGTTCAAGTTTCTGTCTGCGCGGAGTGAAGTCACTCCCCTGAGCAGTGTGGACTCATGATGGCTCTAATGGTTCACCTGAAGACGGTCGCCCACCTTCGGGGGAAGGGCGACAGGATCGCCAAAGTTACGTTCAGAGGTAGGACATCGTTAACGGCAACGTCTCATGTAGCCCGCATGTTCGGATGCTGAAGCGCCCGGATCGTGGTGGGAGGCGACGAGCGGTCCTGGCTTTGCGTAAAAAGTTGGGGAAACCCCTCCTGGATCTGCGCTCCGATGCTCCAGTGCGCCTGCAATCCAGGAAGGGAAGCTGGACTAATAGTCTCCGAACAAAAGAGAGTACAGCAATCCTACAACACGAGCATTTGCTTGTGAGATGTAACGTGGTGCAACACAAAAACGCAACCACTTATGGGAGTTTATTTCATAATTTTGCACTTGTATAAAAAGCATGTGGTGTATCCCCTCATATTCATATTATGTTGACTTTAATGTCTCCTCGCTCATTTTAAATTAGGCTACTACAGAAACAAACTGTATTTGACATAGGTTGTTTTCATTCCTGTTAATGACGGCTAAGAATGTGACATCACAGCTATTATATATGCAGTGTTTTCCAGCTGTCAGGGCATGGACTTCTAAGTTTGAATATGAATTATTATTATTACTAACTATTTATAATAGACACAAAGATATGAGAGAGAATATGAGTGTAGCTCTCTGTACATGCCTGGGAATACAGTGACATTGCAGTGATTTCTCATTACTGTTTTCAGGGGTCAATTTACTCATAAGGCAATAAAAGCAAGAGGCCAGTAGGTTACAATTCACTAAGCTGATGGCATTGATTATTGAATAGGGTGTTAAAGATGGGGGCCTCCTTTATTGTACCTTCTGGGCAACTGCCAATCCACTAGTTTCCTTGCGTTTTAAAGCTCCTACAGGGCCGTTATCCTAAAACCTGACCCGCTCTGTCTCTCCTGCTATTCAGAGGAAATAGGAATCACTGAAGTGTTGGAGGGACATCTGGAGGGAGCTCAGTGGATTCATTCATTGACACCATACCTTTTCTTTGTCTGTGAGTGTGTGTGTGTGTGTGTGTGTGTGTGTGTGTGTGTGTGTGAGATAGACAGCGGAACAGAAGAGCAGCGTGTGTTTCAGCACCGTGGACAGCGACCAGTCCACTCGCTGACAGGTGACAGGTGTTCACTACCGGCTGACCTCTGATTAGACTCCTGCTGTCAGCGTCAGTAGGTTGTGTTGTGTAGGTTGTCACAGGACCGCCACGCCTTCTTCCTCTCCCCACTGCTCGGTGAGCGTGTATGTGACTGTGTGTGCGCTGGAGAAAGGATGGGTTTCAGTGCTGCGCTCGCTCTCTCCGCAGTGAATTCACCAGGGCCTTGATATGACGTGAACCGTGTCATCCAAGGCAAAGACTAGATCCTCTACTCTTCCATGGTCCTACTGTCGGCGCACAGCTGCGGTTCATCTGTTTGTAATTTCAAATATCCTAAGCAACCTAAGTGTGTGCCTTATTGTTTTTACCCCAATTTCTGCCCTACAGTATCTGATTCAGTTAGCCACTACTTTAGATCCTGCCCAGTTCAAGACACAAGTGACTGTCACAGTTTTTCCACTTGTGTCAAATTCTGCTTATGATACTATAATGCAGGTTATCTCAATAAAAGAAAAAGCAGAACTGCATATCCAGTCTATTTTCTAGTTGCAGCACGGGTGACACGTACCAACAATAAAGATAATGTAGCCACACTTTTTTCTTTTCCATCCTCTAGTGCCACATAATCTGACCACTAAAATCCCAGCTATCAAAATGTGTGACCCCCGACTATCATAAAGTATGACCTAAAATATGATAAAATCGTTGCAGCAGTGGTAAATCCCTAACCAGGTCATCGAATACCTGATGATTTTAGCCACTTGGGAGGCAGCGGAGTGGAAACAAGTGTGTGAACACAACATTGACATTGTCGTCACCCTTTGTTGATACTGCGAACTTGTTAGCAAACAGCTGCTTATTATGGAGCACAGTATCATTCATTTGGAGTCATGTCTCTGGCTACCTTGAATGTAAGTCACATCACTCTCCTTTAGCTCTGTTTTTGGTCTCTATCAACTGATGAGAGACATATCTGTCTAAAATGCTCAACGTTCACCAGCTAGCTTAGTTGCTAGCTTAGCCTGTCTGCGCGTTCGGTGCTGAGCTAGCCCCAGCTCGTGCCTCTCATGTAGCGTCATGAGCTAGCATACGTCGGGCTCACGCAGGTAGCTAACTAACTGACGTCATCTGGCAATGTTTCAAAAAGTCAGAAGCTCGTTTAAAAATACTTACCACTGTTTAGACGGAATTGTCACAATTATCAAAGACTCTTCTAACCATTTGTATGAACAAATATTCCGTTTGGGAAAAAAAGGATTTTTAATCCACTTCCCGAGTGAGTCTATTTTGTCCTATCCAGGTAGCCGCAGGTGGGTCGCCATCTTTGTTTTGATTGGGAAAAACATAAGAAACGGGTTAAAACACATTTTTATCATTCTGCAGACGGAATATTTACTTAATGCAGATGGTTAAAATGGAAACACCTTCAGAACAGCGCTAAGTGTTTTTAACACTTCTGGATTTTCCTAACATTGCTGGTTAACAGAAATGTACCTAACGTATGCTAATATGTGAGCTATACAAACTACTGCTGAGCAGGACGCTTCACATGGGGCGTTTACATTGGTCACTGATGTTAAATACTGTGTGTGACATAATGTGAGGCATTTTAATTAAATAGCCAACAGGTGTTTCATTTTTTAACTCAGGACTACTGTTATTAATGTAAATGAAATCACTTAATCTGAAACATAGATGAGACTTTTATATACAAACTCATTTACTTCTCTGTCCTGTATTCCTAGTTGTGGCCCCTCTCCTCAGCCCTGCCACAAGTTCGCATAGGGCCTCATAAATATTCTTCCATACATCACTGGATTGCTTTGTTTTATTGTTATCTTTAGGCATTGTCCTATCTCTGGCCACATAAAATTGTCCATGTCTGCAAAGTAGGGAGGGGGCTCTACGTTTTATGTTAGCCACAGACCGTGATGTTACTTTTGGAAGGCATTACGAAAGTGCTTCTTCATTTAGCGCCTTGTAAGTAAACCCCTGTGGTGGAAGGCATGAGAGGTAGTTATAAAGGGAAGAAAGAAATCTCCTCATGTGCGTGGTCAGGTGTGAAGTGTGTGTTATACATATATATATGGGTCAACAGAGCAAATGTGGGCGAGAGACAGTGCAGTGCCACCATATCACCATGACCATACGATTCGTTTCATTAAAAAAATAGGCTACTGTTTTCGTTTGAGTAATTGCTCAGCATTTTGCTACACACTGGGAAAGCGTACTATTTTCCAGTTAAAGGGTTAAAGGAGGCTGATGTCTTCAATTACATTTATTAGCAATTGCTTTGCCACAGATGGTAAAACCATTTTAAATGGGAGATTGTATCCTGAAAGTAAGTGTTCATGCCTTTCCTCTCCCTCCATCACTCTATCTTTTCTTCTCTTCTCTTTTCTCTGCCCAATTCAAAAGTTGACACATGTGGTGTGGCCACTCTTCCTTCTTCTCGCAGTATTTATGTCAGTCTTGTATCCCCAGTCTCTTAAATTGTGGGTTTTTGAGTTATGCTTTTCCCTGTAGAAGGTCAGTAGAGCTTCCTGGGAGTTTTTAGCTCAAACTCCCAACTTATGTCTGGAGAGGAAGGGGGTCTGCCAGGAGGCCCCAGCCCCCCCCCCCCCCCCCGAGAGAAGCTCTGGTGGGGAGATGAATGTATGTAGGTTTTGGTAACAACACACATAATTGAGAACATCTTCAATATTTTGAGAAAATAAAGGACATAAATCAGTGAATAGATTGCATTCAAGGCATAATAATAACATTTAAAAAAGCAATAAAGACTAGAGTTCCTTGTCCTATCATGGTAAAACTAGGTCATTATTATTTTATATCATGGAAATTGAGTAGTCTTCTTCAAAGGCAGGACATCAAAACCTAATTGATTTTGTGACAAGTCTTTGATGAATCCTTTCTGTTATCTGTAGCTCTTGGCTTTATCAAAGAACGACACTCCAGCTCTTGCTGTTCATAGACTTGGCCTCTGCATAGTACCCTGCAGGATCACATGCACACTGCAGAATTAAATTAGAAATTCTAACGTTATTTCCGCTTGTAAGATAATTCCACTACTGCTTGCTTCTTTCAGCCTGAGTCTCTTCTTCTGCCTGTCATCTACCACTTATCAAACCTTCAGAGCTTTATGCAATCTACTGTATCCTACACACATCATTTGAATTCCTTTTCTCTCCTTTAGCACACTAAAATACTTTTCTTTACGTCCTCTCCTGGAGCAGTGTTTAGTTTGAATTGTGGTACCTATTTAGGATGTACACCATCTCTTTCTCTCTTTCTTGCTCAAACATTGGCCAGGATATCAAGATAAAATTAAATCACAGTATGGAACAACAAAGATGAGATGCTCAGACGCATACTGAGAGACTCTGATTACACATTAAGAACATTAAGGAAGATTGACAAAATGCTTTAAATCTTTCTTGTCTACACTCAGTTCTTCTGTAGGTCCAGGTAAAACTGAAGACAAGCTAAAACAGACCCTCTGTGCCCCTTTCATTTGTGTCTGCTCAAAATAAAAATGTATTCTCCATTCATTTTCTTTCTTCCACCACACCAATATCGCTCCTCACTCTGCTCTCCATCGCTTTATTCCTCACTGTTTCCACCCAAGGCCAAAAGGCAACCTTATCAGCAGAATGTTGTTTTAGGTTGGTGTGGAGCACCTTACATAAGTTTCACGTGATCTACTTTTCTAAACCCACGTCTCAGTTAGATGAGAATGCCAGTATGACAGCGATGCCTCTGTTTTGAATAATGTAGGTGGAATATTGTCTCTCTACCTCTCTGACATTTAAGTGGTGTTTATTTTCTAAATTAAAAAAAATCAAAGGATGTGGGTTTTATGAGGTTGTAGAGAGTGGGGAGTGATGAGAAGGAGAGATGGGAACGCAGGTGAGAGAGCTTATGAACTAGAGTCAAAATGCGCATATTGGTAAAATGATAAAGATGAGGTTGTGTGACGCATGATATATTTTCAGTTTTGTTTTTGTGTATCTCTTTCTCTTTCTGAACTCAGAGAATGTTTGCTCTGTGAATGGATGAAAAGATACTGTCAGCACAAATAATAATAATAATACATTGGAGCCAGACAGAATCTATTTATTTCTAGTCAAATGAATCATTACTGCCAAACTGACAGGGGCTGTAATTAGCTTTGTAGGTGCCTGTTTGTGTGTGTAGACACCGATGAGCCATAACTTTATGACCACTGACAGGTGAAGTGAAGAACATTATCTCCTTACAATGGCACCTGTCAGTGGGGGGGTATATTAGGCAGCAAGTGAACATTTTGTCCTCCAAGTTGTTGTGTTGAACACACAGTGCATCGCAGTTTGTTGCATATGGGGCTGCATAGCCGCAGATCGGTCAGTGTGCCCATGCTGTCATAATGTTTTGGCTGATCGGTGTGTATGAATGTGTGTCAGTACACGTCAGCTGCCCACATGCACCCAGACAAACATCAACACCCACACAAAGCCTCAGATACACAAAGCAAACTATCGCAACAATGCACACTGCGGTCCGGCACCATTCATGAGCATCACAAAGCAACCAGGTGAACACAATCTGTAGCACGCATGAGTGAGCCAGGTTATTGTACAATGAATGGCTCTCTGCCCTGTGTATACCTTTGATTACACACTGCACCAAGAGATTATTGTCTTCACAATAATCTGAGGAGACCATGTGGAAATTCTGTTTTCTTAAATCTCAATTCCTTTATGTTAATTTGATTCTGCTGAAGTCTTTTTCGCTCTTGTTTATATTCTGTAGCATAGTGAGTCATATTGTATCCATTTAATTGTCTGCATTTCTTTTCCTGTGGCTCCCCACAGCCTGTCTCATTTGTGTGTTTTTCAGGTACTTACGGTACTCATTTGTCTTTTCACTGACCTTTTAATGTGACAAGTGTAAGCAGATTTTAGACAACAATGGGAGCATATTAATGTTGATAAATGTCTCTGAGCGAATTGATGCATTCATTTATCAATCCTCTATCTGACAGTGGTGGAAGAAGAAGTATTCCGATCCTTTACTTCAGTAAAATAAAATGTAACACGACTATGTTAAAGTAAAAATCCCACATCTAAAATCTTCATGACCCATTAAACAGAGAAGATAAATGATTTTCAATAAAACCTTAGTGTACATTGTCCATGCAGAAGGTCAATAAGACATAAAAGACAAGTAAAGAATAGAAAGATAACATGGAAATCCTAAGTAAAAGTATAGCAGAAAAATGTACTCAAAGTAAAATTAAAGACAAATGGCCCTGTGACTGATATATTACATTAATAGAGATGGTAATATTTTAAAAGCACTGGCCCCACAGGCCACAAAACCGCTACATTTGGTGGCCAATGTAAGTTTTTGGTGGCCCAAATGTAAAGTTATGTAAAAACAATCCAGAAAAGGCAATTTAATGTAACTTCCTTTACTGTGACACTTAAATACATGAAAATGCTTCTGCCTCATACACGTGCTCTCTCTCTCTAGACACTGCTTTTTTGTAAGGGGTCACAAGCCTAAAGCAATCCAATATAGTGTGTTTTTGAAGCTCTTATATAAATTATATAAATTGCCCATGCTGTGTGTCCATCCACTTAATGAAAATAATTGCAATGCCATTACTGAACCATGTATCTGTTGTTAACCTCTATATTCCTCCTCGCATTCCAGGTCTGTCCTTCTACAGCCATGTGGCAGAGAACTGTGAGGAGGCGGTCCACTTTAATGAGGTCAGTGTCTTCATTTCCCCTGTCATACACTAACCCACCTCAATGATGACCGATTAGCAGTTATCTCTTAATTGAAACCCCAACCTTCCAGTCTCCACTGCACTAACAAGGCTGCAGTTTTTGTTAATGAACCTGGTGGTAAATCAATAATTAGCAGACATTATGTAGGTAATGAGGTCATTTTTTACTTTTAATAGTTCTTAGAATTTGATGTTTGAAGCTTCTTTGGAAACACTTTACAGTGAAGGTACATTAACTTGAAGAATAAATATCTCCAGTGGATTATTAATGTCAAATCTAACTCCTGTTCCTCCCAAAAGTGAACAAATCTAATTGCTGTTATTATTATTTGAATCGGTTTGGTGTCTCTGTAATCATCTCTGCTACATTACCTGGCATTGTGTCAGAAGCTTAAAGAAATGGGAAATGCCTCACTTTCACTGCACAGAACAAATGTTCTTGAGTTTGCTGTAGGGTCTTTATGAATTAGATATACATTGAATTCCTATTATATTATCCAGTAGCAAGTTATGAAAGGGTGACGTATAAAAACAGACTTTTTAAAATAAATATATCCATCATTACATTAAATTATTCTTAGAATTACTGTACAGCTGCTGTTTACATTTAAAGAGATCTTACTCTTTCTGCATCTCTGCAGAGAATAAGTTCCATCCATTGATCAATTTGACTCTTGACCCTATCCCAGCATGCATTGTGTTAGAAGCAGGGTACACCTGGGACAGGTCGCCAGTCAGACAACCATATTTGCCCTTACATTTATATCTAAGAGCAATTTAAAGTGCTCTTAAAAGTACATTTTTACTGTCTGGCTCCCTACATATAGGGCACACTATTTCCTTTAAATAGTAAGGTATAGAATCATTGAATATTGACATAATTAGGATACTGGACTGCACACAGACACATATCCACACAAACCTAGGACCGACATGCTGTGAGGCGACAGTGCTAACCACTGAGTTAGCCAAGGATTATGTCTCAACACCTAAGTAATGTTTTAATCCAAAATCTCACTGATGCCAATGTCCTGCCAAGTATCTCCTGTTCGCTGATAGCCTATCAGGGTCTGAGAGGCGAGGCAGAGGTAGTGGCCTCCACCCATGCATGACATTGAACACTTGCTCTGTTGTAATTAAACCAGACACTCCACACTCCACTGCAGAAAGGAATAGCTGGTCCTCGAAACATCTCTTCTGACAGAACCAGGAGTGATTTTAACTTGAAAAAGAAAGTTTCACTGTAAAATACAGCGGATTACATTATTCTGAGAAACAGCACAGACCTGAGTAAGTCTTCAGAGCATTAAGGATTTCACTGGCGCCCTTCTGGTGCTGGTTGGTCAGTCTATTTTCACTGTGGCTGCTGTGGGATTCTAGGAAATGTTCCCAATAGGATTCTTGCAGGCTCCTGTCACACTGAGAAGCATTATGATGGATTCAAATGCAAAGAGCCATATAATGGAGCAGAGGGGGGGAATAAGAAAGAGATGAGGGTTTAGGGATCAAGAGAAAAGTGCTGCAAAAACATCCACATAGAGCGGAAGCAAAAGAGACTGAACAGAGGAAGGGGATAAAGTCGGGGAATGAAAGAAGGAACACAAAAGAAAGAGAGCCTCAAACACACACAGAACCTTCCCATGGGAGGGTTGCCTACTTTTTTCTCTCAGAGCTGCTTGCTTATACAAAGAAAAACATTTTTTCCTTTGAGGGACTTAAACACAGTGCTGCTTCCTTTACTGATAACCAGGGCTTTTGTTTTCAGTCTAATCAGGAAAATAGCTAAATGACCGTACATATTTGGCCACTTGCATAGTCATACGCACACACACTTACACACACAGTCCCTGCAGATAGAATGTTGTTTTTGTAGCATCATCTGTCAAACGTAAGTGGAAAAAGTAGACAAAAGGGCCAAATGTGTTAGAAATATTTATAATGGTGCATTATATTCCTGGTGCCGGACTGCAGTAGCTGGTATAGAGTGGCTGGCACTGATATGTGATCTCTTGTGACAGCCTCACCTGATGCTCTCGTCTTGGTCCTGCAGTGCTGACGAGGTCATTAGCATCACTCAGCATCAATAACATGTCCAGGCTTTCCTTGGGACAACTTGTACTTCCAGTAGTTCCTGAATCGGTGTATATTTATAAGTGTGTGCTTCTGTGCATGGTACTGGTGCCCAAGCATACTGTTTCCATAGCCAACCCCACAAACACTGTCCTCATCATATCTTCCTCATCTGACATCTTCATCCTCAGCTCAGAACATTTGCATGGCTCAGTAAGCTCAGTCCAGCCTCTGGAGTTGCTGGCCATTAGCATAGAGTTGTGTGCCTTGTTGCTTTATGCATGAACTAGCAGGATGCCTTTGAACTAGTATGCGGATAGACTGGATGTGGAATCTGTATTCATTATTCATTCCATGGTGGGACTTAGCTTTTAGCTGCAGATCACCAGGGCTTCCCCCTCACTAGTTAGACATAACTGCAGCAAAGAACAGAAAGCACTGCAAGTACTGTATGTGACCACAGGGTTCACTGAGTATGGTCCTGTAGCTATAGCTACTGTACGTGTGTGTGTGTGTGTGTGTGTGTGTGTGTGTGTGTGTGTGTGTGTCCATGTCAATGTCTGCAAGAGAGAGAGAGGGCACATGCAGGAATTTGATTAGGAATGTGTGTCTGTTTAGTTTACGAACAAGATATCAAGAGATTTGTACTATGCAGCTAGGTCGAGGGGAATTGTTATACAAACATAATGAATGCAAGAATATTCCTTATCCTCTTGCTTCCAGCTGTTACAGCCCTACAGTGCTAAGTGCATAGTGAGAGTCTTGTGATTATGTAATGCTAAATTCCAAATCCCATGACTTTTTTACATCATTGTTTACTCACTGTTTTCAACCCTGTCTCCTACAAATTACATTTGTATACTACACATTTTTTACACAATGCCACTCTGATAATGTTTTTATCACCTTAATGACACATTGCTAGAAGAGTACTGCTCCAATTTAGCATTACACACATACACATAATCAGACAAGACCAAGAGAGAAAAAGTCGATACTATGTAACATAAATAAAAAATAAGTAGTGGGGAAGAATGTGAGGGGTGGTTATTGAGAAGAGGCACTTGTCTGGGGACCCCACACAAAGTCAGGTACCTGCACCATCAATTTGGAAAGTCATTTCAACACAAACACAATTTTCATTGTATTGTCATTATTTGCTGCCATGGAGTCAAGGGGAAATATAATCATTAAGTTGAAAAGGTCATAATACCTCACGTTAGCTATGTATTTAAGCCATTTTCACCACCAGTAACATCAATAATACATGCTACTACACTTTAAGCTGGCTACAATCTGATACAATAACACAAAACATCACAAATATAAGAATCTCATGTTACAACATTGAACACAAATGGTCCTGTTAACTTAGCTACAAGCACAATGTCATGGGCACCATGTGTGAGGGACTAGCTAATTGAGCTAACCAAGCAGTTGCAGGCTGACAAAATAATATGTATTTCTTTAACCCATTACAACAGCACAGGTCGTTAAACAAATAATTCTACATGCACCAGCTCAATCATAACATTTATTGCTATCACTAAGATGGAAGTTATGTGTAAAGAAACATGCATGTCTTCTTCTCCATGGAGTTCAAAACACCCTCTCTCGTTAACTGACTGTGGCTGTTGCCCAGCTGACACTGTGATCGAGACTGGCCAATAAAAACGTGTCTTTCATCTTTACGCGTAGGTCCCGTCAGCAGAAATCAGTTGAACAGCAAGCAATATTTCTGGATTTGCAAGCAAAACGTTTGGATTTGCAAGAAACCCTTTTGGATACACACACAAAGTTTGACTGTAAAAAAGACACAAATGTACCTCCATACAATTACAGTTCCAGACAGACCCAAATTTGCCAAAGAATATACATAAACACAATTTCTAGGGGACAGGTTGCTGCTATTACCCATTGTGCCAGTGTTGATGTTCTTGCAGTCCTTCACCACTGACAGCCTCATCAGCCCGATCAGGACTCTGCAACTGACCAAAGAGAGTAGGCGGAGACCACAGTGAGGTCAGTTTCACAGAACTTCCCTTGGTAATCAGGTTTGGGAAGTTAGTGGGCTCGAGCCATATGTATGTGTTATATGAGAACATATCACTGTCAGGGTGAGGTTTTTAAACTAATATACATCACACCCAGTAGTACAGGATTCATATCCAGTGAGACACCCGGGATTAAAAGACTCTTAAAGCATAAGTTCATGCATTAGGGTGATCCACCTCTGGAGGCCATATTTCTGCTGATGCTATACTGACCACTTGAACACCAGTAAAGAGAAGAAGAGTAGCAGTTGCCTCTGGAATAGACACAGACTGGAATAATGCTGGTGCTAAAAATAGTTTATAAACCACCAGTTTTTAACATTCAGGGCTGCTCCAGGGAGGTGCTTTCCTATCTCAGAGTATACTGAATAAATGATGATTTGAGCAGAATATTTTCTTTGCCTACTTAGAGTTGGAGGGAAGCTGAAAGCTTAAATTTGAGCAGCCAAAATGAGCACAGCATAAACTACAGTTGGCATACTTCCTGTATGGAACCCTCATTTTATGGCTTTTTGTTTTTAGTGTGGATACATACATACATAGGTGCACACACAGAGATGAATAACAAAAACATTATTTCTACAGGGCATGCTGTATTTTTACATTGTTGTGTGAGCCCTTGTGAGAAGAAAAATATATAAGTGCCCGTTTCTCTTTCGCTGTTTTCGTGTGTATCCATGTGCATCAGCTTGTAACTACTCTGCTTTAAGGAGTCCCTCCCTAGGGTGACATGGCACCAAAAACTGGCACAAAAATCAAGGAGACAAAGTAAAGCAATCCCTGGTACCATAGAACTATAGAATATGCAGTAGAATACTATCTGGTACTGTAAGAACAGAATATGCACAAAAACAGTAAAGTAGGATAACACAAATAAACATTTTGAATAACAATAGATTTCTTGTCATGTCAGTGTCTTGCGTTTTTTACATCTGAACCACAAGTCTGCAGCCACGTTAGCAGCTGTCTTAGGCACAACAGTGCTTTGAGTTAAATGCTAACGTCAGCATGCTAACATGCTCACAACGACAATGCCAACATGCTGTTTAGTATGTGTAATGTTTACCATCTTAGTAATCACAATCTGTCCAGTAGTTTTTTTTATTTATTTTGCAGCCTGGACCAAAATGGTGGGCCAACTCACAGACCAACATTGCCATTAGAGCCATACTGCCAGAGTGGCTAAAATCTAAATCCCACCTACGTCTGAGTCTGATTTCTGTCTGCTCAGAAGCCAACTGAGATGAAGCCAAGTAGATTTTCTTGTGGTCCAATTGTGCAAATACTGTAGATGAGACCAAGGGATGTTTGGTTTGCATATAATTTCATGATTCTGGTGAGCAAAAAATGAGAAATGTATAGCTGTAATCCTTTTGGGGCTACTATACTGTATAGCTGTAATAAGAAGGTACTGCTGTATTACTGCAGACATTTTGTAAGAAGCTTTGTCTTGGCGCAGCTCAGCTCTAACAATAACTGGTATCCTTGTTCCCAGATTTTCTTCTTGTTCTCCACAAATACATGATTTGTTTTTATTTTTTAAAAATACATTGAATTCACTCCCAGCTTGGACTGTTGCTTTGCCATTTGTGGCAAATGTGGATTTGTGCACTTGGACAAACATGCACCAGATGAACAGAAAGTAGAGATTCTGTTGTTGAAAAGAAGAAGGGGGGAAAAAAACCCATCTCAGCAGAAAGCACTCACCCCTCAATTAAAAACCTATCTCCCAGCACAACACTATCTATTTTACAGGAGTTGTGTAGCAGCTTACTTGACAAATGCGTTGTTCATTATCTCTGCACCATCTGGTCTTCCACAGCAGAACCTGGGGAGATAATTGCGTCCAGCTTGAGACTTCATTGAATTAACTTGCTAAAAAATCTTGTACGCTGTGCATCTCGATTTCAAGAAAAGAGAAAGAGTTTAATTGTGAATTGAGATATCCAACATTTGGGTTAACTGTTTTTCTTATATAAAAGTAAAAATCACTTTTGTAGTAGTAGTTTGTGGTAAAACCAGAGCTTGTAGCTGCTACAATCGTTAATAAATATGCATTCTGGGTGAATGAAAGATTCTGACTGGATTCATTGGCCTATTTCATTTTATTTGACACTTTTTGTAAATTAGACTGAGATGAATGCAGACACACTGGAGCATGCAGATAAAGTGACATCTGGGAAACAGAGTGTGGATGGAAATGAAAACAGGGATGGACAGTCCAATTGGAAGAAGTAAATTGAGACTGAAATGGGGTGGTGTTGGTGGTGGATGGAGGATGGAGTGGGCATGCAGCGATGTCAGTGCTTTGGACAAGATCAGGTTTCTCAGCAGAACCAGCTTATCAGAGATGCTGTTTCATCTAGACTGTCAGACACACATAGTATACACCGATCAGCCATAACATTATGACAGCACGAGCACCTTGACCGGTCTGCGTCTACTCAGCCCCAGATGCAACAAACTATGATGCTCTGTGTGTTCTGACAGCATTCTGTCAGAACCAGCATTCACTTTTTCAGCAGTTTGAGCTACAGTAGCTCTTCTGTTGGATCGGACCACACGGGCCAGCCTTCGCTCCACATCATTGAGCCTCGGCCGCCCATGACCCTGTCGTCGGTTCATCAGTTTTCCTTCCTTAGACCACTTTTAGGGAAAACCCACAAGAGCTGCAGTTTTGGAGATGCTCGTCTAGTCATTACAATTTGGCCCTACTGTATGTAGTGAAGTTCCAACATTAAATAATTTACTGCATAGGTGGACTCTCTTGCCTCACAATCCTAAATATTACATTGCGTGTGGAGCTAACTGGTAATGTCTTCTGCAATGAGCAGGAGGTTTATACTGACTCTTTCAGCAGTCTACCCTTATTCCTTTTATCCGTTTAAGAATACATCTAAGCCTGCAGAATCAGAAAAGCAAAGGACTGCATAATCACAAGATCACAACAAGCCTTTAAATGCAACACAAAAGACTACTGCAAAAAGAATGCCCTTACAGTAAACATATTTCTCCCTACCCTTGTAGTGAGTGGCTGTGAAACATTGTACATAATTAATAATAGAGGTGTTTTCATCCTCTGTGTCCATGGCAACAGTCATGAGATATCAAAGCATGGTGAGCGGGGGAAACTGAGGACGGCCCGGTCATCCATCTGCTCGCCACAATGCTACAGCGTGGGATCACAGCAGTAATAGCTGCTCTTCAGTTGAGTGTTTAGCCCCTTTGATAGGTTGGTGTGGCCCCAAGGCTTCCGGTTACCTGTCACTTTTAATGAGCGGCCTCACTCCCCAATTAGTGTATCGTACAGTACAGAGGGTTAGAGGGGGGGATCTGGGAATATAATGTGTGTTTTTCAGACAGGCTCAAAAAATAGAGAGGATGATCTAAAATAAGTTGTTTTTTTATATATCAGTGCGGTGGGGATGGCTGCTTAGATTACTATCGCACATTTCTTTATCCACACAATCTGTGTTACATTTTGATACAGCGAGTGTAAGAGTAGGCGCATTGCAGCAGTTTTACGTCAGCTAGTGTTTGAAGCACAGTAACTACTTGACGGTTTCATGTCTTCTTATCTGTGCAGATCTACAAACTGTACAAGACAAGAACATAGTGTAGCTTCATATTCATGTTTGTGATTTTTTGTATTTTATTTATTTAAAGGCACTGCACACCCTCACAGGTGTTTTCACTGACTTATTGTGGCTGGTTAGACCTCTGGTCAGATTGAGGTTGGGTGTAGTTTTTTGTTTTTTTAATAATGATAGATGTGTAATATTTCCCACCCTAAAGCTGCAGTCAGACCAAAATTCCCCTGGTGAACTGTACTTGCGTGGTGTTGCCAAAAGCAGGCGGGGCAGGAAGTAGAGCGGGCAGGATTGTAGCATAAACTCTGGGAGATAAAGTGGCTAGCAGGCAAACAAAAGCAGTCCACAAAGTTGTAGTACACAGCGTTTTAGCCAACACTTTACTGACGTTAACCTCTGTCACTGTCCTCGCACTATAGGCAGCCAAGCGGCATATTTCCTTCTGTACTGCTTGTATTATTTTGCCATGCAGTTATTGAACAAGAATATAAACAATCAGTATTTCAAGTCCAGCAGAGTTTTCCATTTTAAATAAGACACTGTTTTTATCTTTAAAACTGTGGTTTTGTGTAAGATACAAGAAACTGAATAGTTGCTTTTTTGAGTGCAGAATGTATATAGCCTTTATCCAATTTGCGCCGTTTTGATACAACATGCTACGTCAGCTTTATCCGCTCTCATCTGTAGCTTAAGGCCATATCACACTCTAAAAAGCCTCCAAAATATTGGATTTGAATAGATGACTCTTCCATAAATTTCATCCGGTGTGTTTCATACTTGTGCCTGCAGCCACTCAGCAGGCTGCTATAGGCAATCTGCTTCTAAATGTTTTCATCTTTATGCTGCTCAGAGACGGCAGATTAATCACTGGCATTACACAGCCATGTTATTAATTCATGTCTGTTGCACCTGATCAATAAAGAAATAGAGCTGGTTAAAGGAAGCTTGGGGTGAGTGTGAGTCTCTACCTGGGAAGTAGAAATCTCTTTCTCCTGAATAACAAAATAGTATGAGCTTGTAAATTCTTAAACTTGGCTGTAGGATACCTCTTTTTTCAGAAAATAAGAAACACAAGTGTATTGGAGAACTGCTTTGCTTAACAAATGTGAACATTATCCAGCTTAGTGTTGCGTAGCACTATCTGAAACTGCTTTCTTCTGAGAAGAGAGAAGATAGCATGTTTTGAAAATACAGGTGTCAATATAGCAAGTGTATTGTCTGATTTCTCTTTTTCTGTAGCTACCATTTACCATTTAAGTTCACCGCTTAAAACTTGTGCCCAGCTGAAAGCGCACTTAACGTTTCCACTTTCTCACCTTAATGGATTCTCTGCTCTTGATTCAGTTGTCTGCACTGTGTGGGTAGTTAAACCACTGTAAGCACTTTTGGCCGTCATGGTGGCTGTCAACGCATTAGGCAACATAAACAGCTTCCTCCTTCATGTTGTGGATTCCTGTATGTGTGTTGCTCTGGAGATAAGTAGCCTTGGACATAATAGCAGAGAACGAGGAGAAAGCAAATCGCTGAGACACATGGAAATGGAGTTAACATGGCTGCAAGGGGGAAGCTAGTTTGTACATCTGTGTTTGCCTGTGTAGGAAAGAGAAAGGAAATACCTACATGTGTTTGTATTGGTTGCGCAGGCACAGATTAAAATGAGTGGTTTTCTTACTCTGGGGAAATGAATGTGGATGCCCAGCGTCCCTGGTGTTGAATAAAGAAAACATAATGACATTTGCAGTGGCGTGAATGCATCATTTGAGCTACAGTGTGTCATGTTCTGGAATGCGTATATTAAGCGTCCTTTCCTCCATTAGCTGTGCGCGCGCTGTCATCCGTACAACATTAACATCATGCTGGGTCCTCTTTCTCTTCCTCTCTCTCGGCTGTTCAAACACACTGGAGGAGAATTAATTGGTGTCGCTACCACGGCTGTATTAGCCATAATCTCAGCCAACGACCATCACTCTGAGGGTCTGTGCAGGCTGAATGTTGCCAGTTTTGCCGGCTGAAGTCTGGGAAGAGAAACCACAGACTGCAGGGCCTCAGGGCTGCGAGCACAGAGTGAAGCAGTGCGCACACATACACACACCTCTGCAGATCCTTGACGTCAGGTGTACTGGTGGCAGGTGGGAACCCCAGGATTCGGTAATGGGACAGTCCTGATGGATCGCTTACCCGACAGCCTGCAGTGTTACCCTGGATAAGAGGCCAACGTCAGCAGGGGGCGAATCAGTTTTAAATCACCTGCGCAACCCTGTGCACTCATAGAGGCGCTTTCCCAAGATGCTGTAGTACGGAGGAAAGGGCTCAGTGGTGGTTTACTGAATATGAATCACTAACAAATGGATTCGTCATGTTTCCAACCTTTCTAATGAATGTTTCTGTTTCTTTGCTTAATTTTGCAGCCTCAACACAGGAGTGCTGAGTAATCCGTTTTTTGTCAGACTTTGCTAATGTGCATGTTAATGCCTGTAATGGGACATGTGAATAGGAACTGTTTAGGTGCTTTTAGCACATTGATCATAACATACTTTCTCATGGATATTACCTACTTGATATTTCATTATCTAAATCATATTCCAAAAGGCAGTCGCTTAAGTTCTCTTTCTTATTTAAACTGATTAATGGTGACTAAATTATTCTGTCTGTAAAGCCACAAACCTGAAGGGTGTTCTGGACATATTTCCCTGCTAATTTCAGCTGCAATTATAAGTTTAAGAGGGTAAAGAGGTTGTTCATGCTTGATTTCATTTTTGTTTTCTATGCAACATTTCCAGAAGTACTGAAATTAAAATTTATTTTGACCATAAGATAATTACCCAAACAATAGTATGCCTGCCATACTAATGAACATGATTCATAAGACCAGTTCAGACCAAAGATTTGCGACAAGACGAGTTGAAACTCGCAACTACTTGTCTACAACATTTTGAAACCTGCCAGTTTACACCAATGCTACTAGATGATACAGTGTATAGTTACCATTGCAATGACTCTCTGTACCTCCATTCAACTGCCGGCTTTTCAGGCCTTTTTTTGTAGCTGGATATAATTTGTAGCATCTTAAAACATGAGTGAGGATAGCGATTGTGAATTACTTGCTACAGTTGCATTACCAGTGTTTGATGAAACAGCGAAAACATTAGAAAACGAGTCATCACTCTCAAGGCTCGGATGTTATTTCACAGACTATTTAATCCCACAGGATCCATTTTACATCCTTACATCTTTTAATTGGATCCTATTGGTCATTCAGAAATGTAGTTTAAAAAAGAGGAGCCTTTGGAACAACCTGTGTGATGGGTTCAGGCTGTCATCTAACATCTGTTTATAACTCTATGATCTTATTTTTACTGTCTTATTAGCTATAAGTAATGTGTTTCATCCTTGATAAAGTACTTTTTTTATATTATTAGTTTTTATAACTGATCTGATATGTGATATCTAAAGACTATTGTCATTCATTGACGCAGTAGCTGTAATAATAATGTCACATTGACAAATTACTCTACTTAACCAATGATTTAACTGAAGCGATAACAATCATCTACTTATTAGACTGAACTGATGACAAACTACCTTTCATAATTTATACATGACAGTCCCTTCCAACAGAGATACACTGTATGCTTACTGGTGTGAAAAACAGTGATACCACACTGAGTGTCTGATCAGCCTGACAAAGCCAATTAGTAAAAACATCACTGAGGAGATATGTAGTGAAAATGATTTTTTAATAAAAAGTGGTTATTTTTTCCTTTTCCTGTCACATCTGCATGTAATGAGCCACCTGAAATCTTTTAAACTCTCGTTTCAGAGCTAATTAAAATGAAAATGCTTAAGGTGGGTTATCCTTCAAAGCTGTTTTTTTGCGCGTCTCACAACCTGGGCGTTTTCTCAAGGACATCCAAGGCATTTTCAAGAATTCATTACCATACAGTTTTGCTTGGATGCTGCCTTATAACAAACACGCTTATCAAAATTCTTAGTCGGTGCTGTAGAACCTGGAGATGTTTGTGGCGATAAATAAAACATTAGGTTTTATTCCCTCGAGAGCAGCTGGTAGGGATTCTTTTAAACTCAAGGCCACTTCAGAGGAACATATGTCTGCTGACATGAGACTTTGAATCTGTTCGTGGTTGACTTAAGGCAGGGCTTTTCAAAGTCTGAGCCTGTGTCTGAAATCACTTTACTCATTCACTACTCCCCATTATGTATTAGACACTATATAGAGCAGAACATTTTAGATTTTGGACACTAATCATCTTCATTTCTGTGGTGTAAAGTCGCACAAAACGAATTTGCATCTATAAAACGAGGAGTATTGCATTGTGGGTTTGTTAACAGACAGTAGTATACATGTCATGGACAGACCTTGTTTTGGTGCATTGTTTAATTTTTGAGGGCACTATAGTGAATAAATGTACACACTCAGAATCGGACGCTATATTAAAACAGTGGACAGTAAATATAGTACACCACATAGTAAATAGAGAGTGATTTCAGACATTGCCTGACGCTGCTCAGACAGAAACTGAAAACTGGAAGCATAATGTTTAGTTTAGAATTGTTTAGATTAACCAGAAGGCAAAAATGTCAAACGTCTTCTGGTTCCAGCTTCTCGAATCCTAAACCCACCATATTCTTTATTTATTCTTTCAGACATTTCGATGGCCCATTGCCAGCAGGCTGGATGGAAACGAGATGCTGGAGATCCAAGTGTACAATTACAGCAAAGTCTTTTCCAACAGGTAAGGTTGCACTACTGCTCCCAGCTTGTCCTCAAACCATGTTTAACACACCAAACAGCATTTCAGAGTAAATTGTTTGTGGTTTCAGTGCCCTTCCTGCCTTTCTGTCACATCCTGTGACCAATTCAGAGTGTCGACACGGCACATGTTTCTCAGATGAAGGAGAATACGCTTGTATTCCCAGAGAGCTTGTTCTAAATTGACTCAATTGTGTGTGCAACAGACTGCAAACCACAGAGCTGGCCATGAATGAGTTTCACATCAGGAGGGGAGTGGAGGTAATGAAACAGCATTATAGTCAAACAAGATCCAAACAATCAGGTCACGAAAAACACACAGAGTGCTTCAGTGGACGCTCTGTAATTACTTCTAAGAAATCACTTATGCAGAGGAAGTGGTGGAAACTGGCTAAGTAATTCCTCTACTCCTCGTCCTCCTCATCTCCTTTTTCTTGTTCATCTTCATCTTATTTTCCCTTGAAGTGTTCTTTTGCAGTGTAGTCCTTCAGGTTGTGTCCAGATCTGAAAAGACGCAGGTTGTTTGTGGCAGGAAGCCTGTCCGTCTCCTGTGTCCATAACAAGTCCAATCAGATCATTATAGCTGCTGCGTTTAACTGGACGACTGGATGGCTTCAACGTTCTGTTGTTGTAACCAAGTTAACACATATGTAAAGTACTTTGCAGTTTTGAGCACAGAAATTATGGATTCTAGTTTTCCATTAGGGAATTAGAGAGAAAATAAGCAAGTAATAAAGAAAGAAAGGAAAAGATACTATTACTATTTTTAAACCAGATGCAATGGATAAACTTTTTCATCCTCTCACTGTCTGCACAACCTCAAATGTGTTTGTAGAATATACATTAAAACATAAGTACTCTTGCATGCAAATAGACTTACCCTCACACATAAAGACACATTTAAGTGTGTAAATAATTCAAGATGAGTCATAGCGTGTGTTGTTCTCACACCTGCTCCATATGCTCAAAGGCAGCATCATTACCAGGGTAACTGATCTGCTTCATCACTGTAAACCTAGTGTGTCACACCCTGCGACCACAAGTACTACGATCACATTACCACAACACAAAGAGAAAGCAATGATGCATGATGGTCTCTGTGCTGTAGTAGAATATAGACCATGGATTATTATTTGTTTTCCCCTGTGGCTGAGAGATATGCTTTTATATTGTGCATGCTGTGGCGTACACTGTGTGTGAGTTACTAAGCACTGGAGCAAAGAGGAGGGGTATATTGTTGTATGATTCAACCTGAGGTCGGTGAGTCCCAGAGGGTCCATGGAGGAGTATTATAGGGTCCTTGAAATTAGAATTGGAATCATTAATAGTATTTTCTAATCAAATGTGCAAACTCAGTGCATGGTGAGCACTGTCACTGTGTCCTAGTTCAGGGGCTGAACCCTCCAAAGGTCACATTTGTAGCCCAAATACATTATTAGTTGTCAACAAGACCCTTATGACATGCCTGCACCTTTAGTTTTGACACCCAAAGACTAGATGCCAAAAAAATGACAAACTAGAGTTAAACCTTGTTCAACTATTGCCTCAATGCAACGTGACGTCATCCAGCCTGGTGCAGCGTTGGTCACTCTGAACGTGCAAGCGCACATTCTTGGTGGATTACTTTGTTACGTTGTGTCACAGTTTTATAAACTGCAGGGTTACAGTGTCTGATGGGCCTTCAAACTTACACATCTACTTCTCTAACTGGACCTCATCATGTTTATGTTTCACCGGAACCTGAACACCCCACCCTCACATTGTTTTAACGCAGGGTTGTTTTCGGTCTGAATGCCTGCTACAATAAGAGGCCTCTCACCGAGGAGCCCAGGCTACATGTGGCTCATATGGACATAAAAACTCTGCAGTGTAGCTTGGTGCTAGGTCATGGAGTGAGTAAAAAACTTACATTAAAAAAAGATTTAAAAGTGTAGGGAAGAAATACAGGTGGCTAAAACGTATCCAACAGTGTAGTTAGCCTAAAATAGGGGCTATGTGTCTCTAAATTCAATTTAAAAGCCAAAATGGCTACTGAGTTTAGGACAATCTGGTGCCTGAAAGCTTTTTGTTATGACAGATAAAGAACGGTGTAGTCCAGGCATAATGAAATGAAAGGGAAAATTAATTATGCTGATACATAAAGCTCATAAAATGACAGTGTAAATTGGGAGCGATTTAATATTTTTTCATGCTGTTAAAACATGGTGGATGTCCCCAGTTCAGCCTTTCTCCCCCAGGGGATGTGGAAAAGTTGGAAGTTCCCCGTTTGGCATGATTATTTTTGAATAAGATTTCCATTGATTTACAGTCTTATCACAGAAGGTTAGATCACAGCAGCTCAGATTGTTCACTGTAGCAAAATACAAGTGATATTTCCTCTTGTACAAGATGGCCTGTAAAAATTTAATCTGGTCGAGACATCATAGCACCGCATCAGCAATTTTACTCCTTAATTGTGTGTTTTATTTATGTAATGTTCTGTAATTCTTATCAGTATGGCCCCAGAGACATTGTTTCAAGACAAAATCTTTGACTACCAGCAGCTATTTAATTAAATAGGTGTTTGGGCAATCACAAACTGTTACGCAGCTGTAGTCACAATTATTTGGTATAATTGTGAGCAATATGAGACGGATGAAGATGAGGTGTTGGCAGCGCAGCTCACTGATTGTTATTACCAAACAAGATGACAACTAATTAACGTCTGACTTTTAGTGGTGTTATCTGAATGTCAGCTTGAATACTAAGTCCTTCCATCGGTTCTGCTCGTGCTCAGCCGACAGAATCACTGACACGAATACTGATCATCCAGAAAGTACAATGAGTTTTAAAATTCTGGAGGTACACAAGTTCTTTGTTCTCCTCTGATAACCATATGAAACTCTGCAACACTTTTGAACTACTTTCTACGTTGTTTTGAGAGTGAGTATACTATTTCAATGTATTAAACCTTTTAACTTTTTCTGTGATTGATCTTTAAAATCAGCTGAAAGTTTTAACCAGTTTCCTCTGAAGTGAGATAAGACTGTTTACAATTCACATGGATGCTCTTTGCTCTTCCCCGTTGAATGAATCTTCCTTGTTCTTTCTCTTCCCATGATTTCAGCACTAAATCAAAGCATCCCATTGCCATCTATTAAAATGCAAGCTTACAAACACAAGCATTTTACTCTATTGAATTTTATGTTGGCTTTCTCATGCCTGAACACTGTGGATTTCTACCTTTTTAATTTTGTATTTCACCAGAAGCATAAACACATTTCTGTGAGTATTTACAGTCTATATTTCCCTGACATTTAGCCATGCTCAGACGCTTGGCTCTAGGGAAGGTAAAGTCGCTCAGTCCACCACTTTGGTCCAGACTGAAATATCTCAACAACTGTTAGATGGATTGTCCTGAAATTTTGTACAGACATTCAAGGTTCCCTGATCATGAATCCTATTGGCTTTGGTAATTCCTTGAGTTTCCCTCTAGCACCACCATGAGGGATGTATTGCCATGAACTTTGGTACATTCATCTCTCACTCAGCACTCAGGCCAAAATTTCGATTTGTTCAATATATTCAGTAATATATCTGTAAAACCATCAGCTTTAGACGTACTTTGTGTGTATTGTTGTACTTTCTTCTTATCTTATCTTTCTCTTATCTCTCTGTCATTGTGATGAAGCACATTTATCTAATTTGCTGCGGTAGCCATAAACAGACACTCCTGTCCGGTTATTATATTTTAAACACTTTCTAAATTAACCTTCTATAAATGTGACTATATCACATATAAATAAATATAGACACAATATAGACATATATTAAAATGACATATACAGTGATAGAGGATGTCACCCACGTCACCCAGCCCTACTTGCATCATTAAAACACCTGATACACTGGTTCGCTGCAGTATATTGATACAATTACACTGACCAAAATGTCATATTTCCTATTGTATGTCATTCAAAACAGCCCAATTTGTCCCTCTTTCTTTCTGTCTCACTGTCTACAGACTGACATTTGAAAACATCAAACGTGGGTTATACTCTGTTAACATATGCAAACAAACATATTTTTACGTTAATTTTGTCCTTCAACGCTCTTCCTATAGGACTGACAACAACAAGAGCAACTTTACTGCTTCTAACCTCACACCCACGGACATGCTGACAGCGACAAATTAGTCTTTTTCTATTGTTTGTGGTTAAAAAAATGCTTGTCTGTGTGTGAACAGGGGAAACATTGGAGTATTGATTCCATCCATGTGAAACAATAGATATTTACCCTTGAACACCAGTCAGTGTCAATAGTGTGTGTCCACGAGAGCTGATCAGTTAATTATATATTATTATATAATAATATTATTGAAATCGTAATATGATTTTTTCTTCTTTCTTGCATACTTTTCAGCCCTTGTGTCCACTGGTGTGGGGCAGCGCTTGCCAGAGGCATTTCCTCAGCTCATCAAAGGCCAAATCACGCACACGTGTTAGCTGTAACAGTTCCATTTCACACTGTCCTCCAGCTGAGTTAAAAGCAGCTGTGGTAGATTAGTGCAACTTTTGAGAAAAATATTTTACATTTCAAAGTTGTGCTCACCTCTCCTCAAATTAATCTGAGCCAGATTTCGTCATAGTCATGCCTTGATTTGCAAAAGAAACTTGAGGCTCACAAAGACAAATAATACAAATTGAAAGGGAAGGGAGCTTTGAATTATAGAGCAGATGAAAGTAAATTGTTTGCAGAACTTCAATCAATAATGAATGCCACCTTTTGAAGTTCTAAAAAATGAGCCAGAACATGATAGGCCCGGCTCAGTTCAATTATTCATCACTTGTTACACTTTACAATGGCTGAAAGGAAATGGCAGACCATTTGCTTTTCTAAGTAGCCCATATATATCACCACTGTCTAGGGAAGGAAAGAGTGGATTATACTGTGGTGGGTTAGTATTTTCAGTGATAGAGGTGCAGACGTTTCGATTCATCTTCAAAGAAGAAATTTACGGCGCAAGCTCATTGTCATTGTTATCCTCACAGACTGTCTTCTTGAAGCATATATATATATATGTATATATATATATATAATATAAAAAATAAAACTGGGATTCAAGGTGAAGTCAAGTTCTGGAAGTCCAAATTTACCTCATTATTAAGTCTTGAAGCTCTGCTGACAAATGTTGCCTCACTTTCTACTGTAGGTTGAATTCATCACCACCATCTCCAGAGGACAGAAACAGTATTGTTGAGGACAGAGATGGAAGGAGAGGGAGAGACTAGAGAATGTGAGAGCTGGCAAGCTGCAGCTGTTGCATGATGAACACATACTGACACGAGAAGACTGGCATTTATGGGAGAAAAAACAGGGGTGATTGCTCACACCTTAAGAATATAGCTCATAAACACAAGAGAATATCTCAAACTTAAATGGCCTCTGGCACTGCAGGGACTCAAATTTACAATGCTCGATCAACAAGGTGCATGTTGTATGAAGTGAGCTGTTGCTTGAGACAGAAATGGAAGCGCTTGTAGGAATCTTGTCCAATCAACCAACTTCAATTATCAGAGCATTGTTGTGAGGAGCACAGTTTTTAGCAGGGCTCAAACTCTGGACCTTAGGACCTGTGCAGAACAGAGCTAACTACTGAGCTGACGGCTATCCCCAAAAACTCCACAGCAGTTCATATTTTCTAGAGGAGAAGGTTGTGTAGAAAAGGCCTAGCAGAGCATGGCAATATATTAAATGGTTACAGTGTTTAAAATTAAGCAAGAATGTGTAAATTGAAGAAAGGGAAAGGTGGAGACGTTTTTATATAAGTGAAGAAGAAAAACGGGTGTAAATGATCACATGTCGTAAATGTGTGGAAAGTCCTCACTGACAAAGGCTCTCTGAACCTTTTGACTGAACGCCAACCAAGGAACGGTGGTAACCACTATTCAGCCATTCGTGTATCCCACTTAAACAAAGCATAAGACCACATTTTCCTCAAGAGAAATTAATCCGCCTCAAAAGTTACGCGTGGATAAACGTTTTTGCCCTTTAAGTTGCAGCGAGAGAATGGAGCGTGAAAATTCCCTAACCCATACAATGAATCTAGGGAGCGGGAAAGAATAATAACAGGTGACAAACATCACACTGTATTTGCTTACTGATGAGGACCTACTGCAATTGTTGTTATTCTTTGGTTATGAATTTAATAATATATGTTGGTTCTTCATACAGAGATGCTGGTGTGCTTGTGTACTGTACAGTATGTGTGTGTCTGTGTGTACTGTACTCATTCACTCTTGTCTGGCCGTCAGTTTTTATAGTCCTGTTGGGAAGCTCGCATCATTTGCTGCAATCCCTGCGGACCTCTTCTGCGTGTGTGTGTGTGTGTGTGTGTGTGTGTGTGTGTGCATGACAAGTGGTAAGTTATTGATCGTACGCCCTTGTGTTATGCTATTATCTCTCCTTGTGGAAGTATTTTATATGTATCTATTATTAAATTTAAACCACAGCGCAATGTACATTTTACCGGGGTGTGTGTGTGTAAGCAGAGCTAGTGACCATTATAGTCATATATAAATGACCATATGGCTTAGTCTGAGTGTGGTCTGCTCTGCATGTTGTTTATATGTGACACACTGTTTTGGGGGAAACTCTTTAAATTATTCACCAGCTCTAATTGGCTAGCTGAATGGGCACTGTACTGGGTTTCTTCCCACTGTTATGTTCTATGAAGGATCCTTGACCAACGTAGAAATGAGCTTTAAGTCTAATGATCTTATATGTAACAATGACAACAATCAAATAATTGCTTCCTGGTGCTGAAATGTGTTGAAACCTTTTGAGAGCAATTTTTCTGAAATGTTTGCAGACCTGAGTTGCCCAATAGCAGCTTTTGAAATATAATTTTGTAGCATTCCCTTTGATGTGCATTTCCTCATCAAGATAATTAGAGACAATAACAATTTGGCTGATTGTCACACCAGCATTTTCATATGCATTCTAAATGGTGCTTATTATGGTGCAAACACCACTGAATGTCACTGCACACAATGAGTGCGGTATGGAGGCAACAACAAACCAAAACCAATAACCAGATAAATCTAGAGTGGATCATTGATCGTCTCAGTGAGATGAGTAGTAGCAACTTTCATAGCATTAGCAACATTCACATTACAGGTTAGTGTTAATATGTAAATGTATGTTTATATGTTTATGGTGCCCTGTGGAGCTTCTATCCACTTCTATCCGCAAAATCTACATTTCCCACCGTTGTACACAAAAAAAGGATAACAAAGAGGAGATGCTAGGTGAATCGAAGCATGATCAACATTATATGTTAGCGTGTGTGTGTCTATTTGAGCTGCTATCTACATCCTTGAAATACTTTGAGGAGTGACATTTTAGTGAACTGGTGACAAAGGCAGTATGGCACTTTCTCAATGTCTGTCAGAGCACATATCCATCATCACACACAGCACTCTGTTGTCATGACTATATCACTGACACACACCCACCTGCACAATGTGAGACTGCTTTTTTGATAAAAATTCTATTTGTCAGTATTTATAAGTGTAACTGAACAAGTAGATAAACTAGCGATGTGACAATGACTTTAAAACACTATAGATTTACACAGAAGTGGACAGCAGAGGAGAAACAAAGGACAAAAACACCACATATTGATGTAAACCCTTGTATTGATCTCACTGATTTCTGTTTACGATGAGTGGCTCTCTGTTGGTGTTTTCCTGCAGACTGGTGGGGACTTTCTCTATGGTACTTCAGAAGGTGGCTGAGGAGGGACACCTTGAGCTGACTGACACACTCATCGACGATAACAACACGTCAATAAAGGTAAAGCTATACATGGCGCTCACATTGGAGTGTCAGCAATCTAAAGGGGTTACTGTGGGAAGCTAGGGCTGAGCAGTTAAGTGCAATATACAATTTGCAGGAGCTGCAATATTAATTGATGAAATGTGTCACAACATACCATTATAAATAAAGCATTGTCGTGCTACAGAGATGCCACAGCCCACAAATCATATTCTCCAGATATAAAGGAACAGTCTTGTTTGGTACAGACCCCAGCAAGAATCACAACATCATTTTTAGATTTTTTTTCCAGTGAAAATGAAATGCAAAAATGACCGTACCCGCTAAAATTATAACTCATATCACAATTGCAATATCTGTCAAAAAAAATCGCAATATGATCATTCAGCACTATGGGAAGGTTAAACGTTTTGGAGAGTCTGTTCATAATTCTGCACTATCTCTGGTTGGGAAAATGTACCAACTGTGCAGACTGTAGCTAGTGTGTATGTGGACTGTGCCTGTCCCTTTTTTACTAAACATTCCTGTCACAATTTGTAATTACCTGTTCAATTAAAAATGTACAATGTACAAGAGAAAGAGGCTGTGCCTCCAGTGGGGGGTGTTTATATTCACTCTCTGCCTGTTGCCCTAACCTTATCAGTATAGGTTGTTCTCTTAGCTAATGTAAAATTGATTCAAGTGTATAAAGTGAAAGTTGTATAAAATGTGTATAACATGATGCACAAGATATCTAGAATACTTTAATATGAGGCCATTAAACACATGGAGTTTGGGGTTTAAACATTTAACTCATAAATTCAATGGACAGCTGTGACAAGCTGATACAGAATGTATTTATTGTCAAATGGGGTTGATCAAGGTGATTTTCAAGTACAAAAAACAGTTTCAATCAAACAGTTTATAGGTGTAAAACTATATGACTTATTTACAGCAGTTGAATTGAAAGGAATCATATTAGCCAGCAAAATACATTCACAGGCAAATAGAGGAATTAACTGGAGAAATCAATCTCCAGCGGTAGCAATAGAAGTAACGGCAATCATCTGGCCTATAAAGGCACCGCTGTTTAAGACCTGCACACCAACATGGATCTGATGGAAACACAACAGTCTCTTAGCAACATCAGCACATTAGAAAGCTTGCTATTAACATTAATCCACATATTCTCTATTGATTGGAAATTGTGTTTAAAACAGCTAAACTGAGAGCAGCTCAGCGCTAAGGATTGTGAGGTGTGAGTGTGAGGACGATTCTGCTGGTGGCATAATGTGAGAGTAAATATGTATGTGTGAATGAGAGCAGTACAATGGGTGCATGAGGGAGAAATGAACCGTATGAGGTTTTAAAGCAGAATTGCATTAGTGGAGTTGGAAGTGACATTTCTGAGGTAACACGCAACATTGGAGTGCTTTAGGGCTTACACACATATGCACACATACTGTACACTCACATACACTAACATGTGTGCGAGTGTGAAGTTGAATCTAACATCACCTGAGAGCAAGACTTTTACCTACAACTGCACTGGTGTGGTTGCCATAGTGACAAATCTAACTCCTCGTGGACTATAGTGATTGTTTTGTAAGGATGTGAGGAAGAGAGCGCAGCAGACAGAGATGGAGGGAGCGAGGTGAACACGAACCCAGTATGTATTTTCTCCTCATCTGTCTTTGTCAGTAGAATAAATTGGCCACTCCTTAATAAAGATGAGGTCATTGTCAGGAGGATAATATTTGTGTAAACACAAGTCCCTAGAAGACACCAAAGACAAACTACATTGTCACCATTGTTTCTGGCCTGGATTAAACTAAGACATACTGCCAATCTGAATTCCCCCAACAAATCCCAGCGAGAAGAGATGATTTATAGTCCTGTTAAAGTTTGTCGCCGAGACAGAGAGCTTTTACTGAACACAATTAAATGGCTTGCTAAGACTAAGCCTTAAGGGGTTGGCTGTTCTGTAATTTCACTGGACTCTTTCACTACAGGTTAGGATC
Source organism: Gadopsis marmoratus (assembly GCA_036023855.1). Classification (NCBI taxonomy): domain Eukaryota; kingdom Metazoa; phylum Chordata; class Actinopteri; order Centrarchiformes; family Percichthyidae; genus Gadopsis; species Gadopsis marmoratus. The sequence goes on from JAVQJF010106094.1 coordinate 43,033, forward strand.
GGCTTGTTAATATCCTGTCACAGTGCCACGGTGGGTGCGGTGTTATTTTGTATGTGTGTAGAGTCCAGCAATTAAAATCAGAAAAAACTATAAATTTTATACACAAACATAAATGCATACATACCTACTCTATATTTTGTACATAAATCCATGATGAACTACATTTTCTCCAAATCCTTTTGTAGCCTATTAATAATAATAATAATAATAATAATGTTTATTCAAATAGCACTTCTCCAAATCACTGTTACAGTACTACATAAACTCTACATAAAAGAGATAATACCAGTAAAACAGTGATAACTGAGCAACACTAAGAGTTTACAGCCATGCTGAAGTAAACAAAGGTGCTTTTAGCTAAATGCTAACATCAGCACGCTAACATGCCTCAAAGTATTGAGCAAATTAACATTTTGACCAGATGATGGCGCTAGATGAAAGTTAAGGGATCATGAAAGTCAATATACAGTAATTAATTCTGAAGGGAACATGAATGTGTAAACAAAATTTCATGACAATCCATCCAATAGTTTGTAACATTTCACTAAAGTCAACCTCATGGTGGCGCTAGAGGCAAGATCAGAGGATTGCCAAATTCAGTACATTTCATCCTCTGGAGATCACGACAGTCAGCATGTCAATACAAAATTTTATGGCAATCTATCCAATCTATAATCATATATCCATATGATTTGATGGGATTATCTTGACAGCTGAAGGAGCACAAGTATTCTGTTATCTGACAAACAAACAAATTACATTAGTCAGGGACATTAATTGTGCTATCAGTCTTGGCATTGTAGGACTTTCTTGATTAGTCATGTCAAAGTCCTTGGATTTGATTTAGGTGCAGAAATAATGGACACATCAGAAGCAGCTGAAATAATGAGATCTGCTCAGCGGTTGAATAAGAATGAATTAATGTTTTTAATGCATTGAGACAAAATTAACTTTTCTCCAAATGCTTTGAAGTTAAATAACTGCACTGTGACCTCTGTTAATGTAAGATCATTTTCATCCGCTTTCATTCTGTTTTCAGACCAGTGTTACCATAGAGATCAGATACCAGTCGATGGATGGCACGGTGGGAGTGTGGAGTGACGGAGAGTTCCTGGATGTTCCTGACGATCGTGACGGGATGTTTGCCTTTGAAACTGACAGCTTGCTGTCAGGACAAAGCCACGGGTCAGGGACCTCTCCTCGACGATCCTTACAGGGATCCATACCAACCTTCAGGAAGTGAGTCAAACATACAAACCATCTCCACATCGCCATGGTAACTCAATTACATTACGTTACAGTGAATCAGCCTGTGAAACCCTGCTGATTTGCATTTGAATATTAATTTGATGAGTCTCCACAGAAAACAAGATATGTTGGTTTAATTACGTATGTTAGTTTTTAAGAGGTCATTAACAGCAGCAGTACCACTGAGACGTACATGGGTGAGAAAATAACTTGAATGCTTTGCGGTGATTGGTGAGGCTTTATACTGTCCAGCTGATGCAACATCTGTTACTATTATGGAGGGGAACATGTAGGGATCCTGTGCTTAATGGATGCCAAAGGATGTGGTGGCCAGACACTGATGCCCAAAAACCCAGCAGGTTTTTGCTAAATGTTCTATGCTCCGCGATAGGAATCTATGAGCACTGTATATATTCCGTAAGCATGTTAGTATATCATGCAGACGTGGCCATGATATTTGCCAGTGTTTGTGCAATGTTTCAATTAAATAATCAGAGCAGTTGGAAGAGAGCTTTGAGTTATGTACAGAAAACGGCAAACAAGTTGTTTTAGTTATTTGATATTTGCAAAAAACATGCTTTGAGTATCTGTTCATAAACTGCCCATCGTGACTGCCTGCCTCTGTGCTCTTCCTTCGTGGTTTGCCTGTCGTGTTTTTGCTGAATAGTATGTGAAATAATGTGGGTGGTATCGATTTCCACTGAGACTATCTGCACAGCCAGACCCCTAAGTCCATCATTATACTGCATGTTGAATGGGCATGTGAAATATTGTGAGCCTGAATGCCATCGTGCACATGTTTTTGTTTATTGACACTGAACGCCTCAGTTGCATCGTCTTACAGCATATGTAAGACTTGAAGCAGCCCGAGGAATATAAGAAAAGTTGGCTAATATACGTTTTCGAGCGTCCCACGGGTGTTATATAACAGAACTAGTACTTGGATTTGGTCGACAAAGAAAAAAGAAAGTACTTCTGTGGTTCAATAAAAGTGGGGTGAAAGTAGTCACCAAACTCAAGAAGCTAACATTTTTATTCAGCACACAGTATGTCAGATTTAAATTATGCTGTATCTATAGCACATTCATTTACATTTCCTCACCTTTCTTCAGGTGATCAAGCCCGCCGTCCTTGCAGCTTGATGAGGGAACCTGTCATCAAGTTGCCGTGGTAGCACAGAGCTGTCAGTCAAACTTTGTTAGGGCTGCCGTAGGGCTTTTATCTGGGAAAAACAAGTGAATGTGTTGGTGAGAAAATACCAATATCTTCCTGCCTAGCCAACAAATCCACCTCTAATCCGCCTCACACCGGTGTTGGCCAGACTGATGGGCTTGTGGGAAAATTTTAATAGCCTTGCCACTTCTCATTCCAAATCCTTTTAAATCCTGAACTACCAGCTGCTCACTTTATCTCTGGTCGAGAGACGTTCAGAATGAAACTTCCTCAAGCTGTTTCATTGTGTCCTGAATTCCACGGCCAATGTTAATTGTTCTTACTCTGGTAATGAAGCGTTACAGGAGATGATAACCAGGGTGACTCTGTCCTTCCTCTAGGGAAGACGAGCAGAATGTCATAAACAGTTTAGCCTCAAGGTAGATCTCCTACATCCTTCCTGTGTGCCTGACTTCCCCACCTTTTTAGTTTGTGGTTTTGTGTGTCTGTTTTACCTTCACTTTCACTCGGGTGCAATATTCCACAGCAATGTCACCTCATCAGTAATCATTTTTCCTTAAGCCAAATACGTTTGACAACTGAGTTATGTGTCCCTCCCAGGAATTATGATAATCTCAGAACTTCTAAAGGATTGTCAGCCAGAAGTCTTCCTGAGACTTTGAACGTTTATGCAGTTTTATTGTATTTCTAAAACACTTGAGAGACATGCAAACACAAACTCCTCTATTATGGATTATTATATCATGACTTCTCCGAGCTTACTCATGAATGCAGAGTGGAAGAACAAACAGAAAAACTGTTTATATGTTACACCCACTGCTGTCTATTTCTGTTATATCAACATGCAGCATAAAGGTCATGTACACTGCTAACAGGAGAGTTTGTGCTCATTGCAGTTTTCAGTAGGCATCAAATTTCATCATAACTGTACAGTATGACTGCAGCATAGTGTGGGTAGCTTGTTAAGGCACATTGCTTCCTCCTCATCCCCTTAATTGAGTAAAATTGCAGCCGATGTTGACCATCTCACTGCTACCACCTCTCATTTCAGCAGCCATTGCCCCTCTCTACATTGTCTCCGGGCCTGCAGGATGATTTATGGTGGCAACCATGAAGCATTTAGTGGTATCTGCGGCACCGCAATGATCCGGCTTTGCAGGGGTTTTGTTATTCCTAATAAATAAATCACCTCCTGCATGGTTTTACTGCCAGTGAAGCAGATCTGCTGAATAGTGCATGCAGGGGAGCACATGTGCCAGACACGAAGAGAATAGATTTGCGGCTCCAATTGTCATTTGATCCGTGACCATCAAATACTGGAAAAGAAAAACAAAACAATGAAATTATGAAATTGGGTTGCACATTGGAGGTTGATCATACTTTAACACTGGTGCAACGGGCTAATGGGAGAAGATTTTTTTTCTTGTAGAAATAATTCAGAAATGAATGTGCTTTGCCCCACTGAAACATATTTCTGTAAATAGTCATTGTGTTGATTCAAAATATTTAAATATGCATGATTCATTTGCACAACATCAAATCGGCAAGCAAAGGAGGCAATTCGGCCAGAGCAAAGCTTCTGTTGAAAGGATAATTTACTGAAACAAGCATTGATTGATTTATTATGATTTTTTGCAACGTGTGTGATTCAATTGTCCATCAATGTAAATCGCTGTGCCTTCAAAGACAGCTCTGGCGTCACATGTTGACGATGTATCATCACACAGCATCATGGTGCAGGTGTTGTGTGCTCTTTTATCTTGGTCGTCTTTATCTCAGTGGGTCTGCTCACTGCAGCACTGACTCCCTGTGGAAACATCCAAAACAACAGAAATGGCAGCTAATACAGAGGTTGTTCAAGGCCCCACCCAAACAGGTGTTTTTACGTATATTTAGACCTCTTCTCAGGACCATGTGGGCTTGTACAGACCAGCATCTCCGTCACTCTCTGATTAGTTTTGTCGCGGCTATTGTCCTATGTCAGGACAATTTACCCTGTTTCCATTCCTATTGGTCCATAGAGTTTTGCGACATTATTCATTTGCTGTTTGCTAAGTCCCACCCCCTTAGTTACTGTTACTACGCCTGTAAAGATTTCCATTCTTTCTAAATTCCTAGTAATTTTTTAAACAATGGATCCTTAATGTCACACAGAGGGAGACTAAATTAGCCGGTGATTGTCTATTTTGCTGTCTGAAATGAAAGATGTTGCCGGCAGATTTCATCATCTGTAGCTAGCCAAGCTAACATTAGCTCCAAGAGTTGGTTAAAAACACTGTCTTTGGTTGACCTTTTTAACTGACTCATTTTAAAACAGGAATCTCTATAAAAGAGATCTTAAATGTGCACTTGATCGCTAAATACAAAATATCGTACTACCAGGCAAAAAGTCTGATCCTTGTAAAGCAGAAGACATGGAAATGACATGGAAATGCACTGTTCATGTATTGTAGTGTAGAGCTATAGTCCTAGTACTATAAGTAGGAAAAATGTAGGACCAGACTTTTTTTTTATTGTAACATTACATTACAGAAAAACTTTTAGGATGAGGACTAACGGATATGTTTGACCCGGTCGCCGTATCAAGGCTGACCACTGCTCCAGGCCGTCCTCAGGAGGGAGGACGGCAGGATGGGTTAAAGGCAAAAGACGAATTCCTCTGTGCGATGCAGTTGCACGTGTATGTGCGTGTGCGTGTGTGTGTGTGTGTGTGTGTATAGCCTTCACATGTGTATGTGTGACTCTCACGTGTGGCAATTAAAGACCTCAGGGTCTGTTTGTATTGTATTCTAAAATTCTGTCTATTATAATTATTGATGTCCAATATGAAACAGTCTACTGACCCTATAGCAATATACATTTATTGTACACTGTTGCAAGCTGTTAGCTTTCAAATGTACAGCACACCCTTGTCAGCTAATGAACAATCTTCAGATCAGTGAGACATTGCTGACACACTGAAATCACAGATTAGGCTGTACAGAGTCCAGTTCAGGTTAAGACTTAGCAAGTAGTATAAAAATTAAAAGATTTTATATTAAAATGTCCTCTTTTAATATCAATCCTTCATGCTGGGTTGTAAGTTATTTAAAGGATATATTGTGTTTTTTCTCTCCCTGCTTGTTTCCTTCTGCTGAGACTGATACTGGTTTGAAGCAGTTGCCTTTTGAATTTTTGAAATTCCTTGTTGTGTTCTCTCGAGGCACTGCTCTGTGTTTGTCAGCTCTGCTGTTGTGTTTTGCTATGGTTTGCGGTGGTTCTTATTCTCAGCTTGTGTGATAGCACAATGTGTAATTTTGAACACTCTGAGCGAGTGTGTAAGAGCTCCTCGCTGTTATTTTTCTGTTCCAAGCCCTGAAGTGGGAGCAGATGATGACGACATGAAGACATGCCTCTTGGGTTATATCCCAGTTTCTGCATCACCTGTGTGTTTGTCCCAGATAGGACTTTTAAAATACTAGGATTTAGAGGAGCTGATCTTCTGGTTAGAGATGATTATTAATAAGATTATATGACAGAAAAATCCATTAGACGTCAGCAGGGATGTCGAGAAAAAAGGAACATTTTGTCTCTGAAAGTCTTGTCATCCAGAGTTTTTCCCCGGCCCAGTTGATGCAACAGCAATGTAAAAAATGCAAGAGTGCTATTTTGAATTTAAAAATTAAAAAGTAATGGATGTACTTTATATAGAAAACCGATTGTTGTGTAATGTACATTCTACTTCCTTCTTCATTTTCCTCACCATCCTTCTTTCTTTCTTTTTTCGTTCTTCCTCAGTTTGCATTATGCAGAATGTCTTCCCTTTATCCCTAACTCACAGACACACTGTAAAATGTTGAAGAAGGCACAAAATCACAAACACACAATATGACTCAATGCTTTTTTATTTAAAATGTTTTGTTTGCTCTATGTAGACTCAAAGCATTCTTCTTTTTTTTCGGGTGTGAGGACAATACACTTGCATAAACGTCTTTGTGGCACTAATGATGGTAAAGTCATGGTCAAACACACAAGATCACAGGCAAAGAATATCAATTAATGTTCCTGTAGGCAAATGAAGCAGCTACACAAACGCATTAGAGAAGAGTTGTCAATATCACACTGATAAACAATATTGATGTTCCATTTTATCTCGTGGTAAAGGACTCACTATCATCAAAGTGGAAAGTTGGAAAAAATGGCCTGATGCTTGAGCAGCAGAGGAAGAAATGAAATCTGCCAAAGAAAGAAAATACAGAGAGAGCGAGAGGAGAGAGAGAGTGAGAGAGAGGACTGCAGCGCGTTCAATAAGGCTGCTTCAGGACACAGGGTTCTGGTTTAGTGAGTTTTCATCCCCCAACAGTGTAAGCAGGTAGGGCTGATCTTTTTCTGGCTCCAGTTCAGAGAATCCTGGAAGCACCAAAATATGTGCATCTAGTGTGTGTGTGTGTGTGAGAGAGAGAGAGAACAGGTGTGTGTAGGATATCTGACTGAGCTTCATTCAAAAGAGCCCCCAGAGCAGAACGTACAGTATATGTCAATGAATTATTGATAGCTGGCGAGTTATTTTCTATCTTCCCTTTAGTCACACACAAATGATTAACACACTTATGACAACACATGCAAATAAACTAACATCTTCACCACATGACGATACCATCTGCTTGCAGCAAGCTCAAAGCCAGATCTCTGGAGTTAACTGCAATTAACACACCCTTCCCCTGCCCATCATCCCGCTGCTTGACGTGCACATTAAAGCTGAAATCATAACTGTGAGGAAGATGTTTTATGCACAGTTTGAAACCCCTGTTTGACAGAGGAGATGAAAAGGTGCCAGGTACTGGAGAATGACCTTGGGAATAATTCTGCTTCAGTTAGATCATTGATCTTTGCTGCAATTTATACATGTAATGAATAAATGTATTCATGCTCTCATGTGTTATTGACCTGTGCACAATCACCCCCAGACATACAGTATAGTTGATTTTCAGCTCTAAGCACATGTGTGCATATGTTGCCTGAGCTATCTGCTTTTAGCTTTGCCAGCTACTGCATATCTACTCTCTAATATATCTACAGTGCAAAGCTTGAATGAGCATCTTGTCTCATTGAAGGTGTTTGTGTGTTTGGTTGATGTGCAGTGCTTAGATGTTACAGTTTACACGATAATCGCTGATGCATTTTTGGTCTTTATTTCAGATTAAAGGAAAAGAAGGAAAGAGAAAATAGGTACAATGCCCTCTTGAATTCTTCTCAACAAGTTAGCTTTTCTCTGTATTTTCTTTTAAAGTTTGACATTTTGTGAGATTTATCGGCTTTAACTTCTAAAGTGAAGTGTGAATTTGCATAATTCTGTTTAATTGGACTCACTGACATCTTTGAAGGTTACATTCTGTCATTAAATCAGCATAGAGGGATGGCTTGTTTAAAAAAAACAATCATGCGAGATTCATCAGATTCTAAATTAAGACATTGAAAGCATTTGTTGTCCTTGTATTTATTCTTAACTCGGCACAGCAAGGGAAAGGAAAAGAAAGTGAAGGGAGTGAAAGACAAGTAAGTCAAATATTATGTGAATCCATTTCCTGTAATTTCCAATGAGACTTCTCTTTTTCAATTTACAATCAGTGTTCTTTTGCAGAAGATTCATTCTTTACTGCTGACAGATCTGCAGCAGATCACTGTCTTTATCTGCTATAACTACACAGCCTTCTTTCTACAACTGCTGATATATATATTGGTTGTCCTCATCACAATAACCACATCGGCCAGAGCTCAGAGCTTAAAACAACCAATGTTTACATTTTCCTGATAAGTAACTGTGACCTCTTGGGGCTAATCTCTGTCAGAAACAAAGGCAGAAGTAGCATGTTTTTAAGACTCTAGACATCCAGTCTCAGTCAACATTGGTTTCATTTTCCTTTGGTTCTTTCAAGGATAAGCATTTATTTTAGGGTTAACACCCAGTTTTAGGATCATGTTTATAATTATGTTTAGGTGTGGTAAGGTTAGAGGTAGTTTTGTAGTTACATTTCAGGTAATCTTTCAAGGAAGGATCAGTACAATTTCCACACAAGTACAGTAAGGCAAAGCAAGGCAGCTTTATTTATATAGCACATTTCGAACACAGAAGCAATTCAAAATGCTTTACAAGGGCAAAATAAAATCCAATACCATACAATTACAATGCAATAGAAAAAAGTAGTACAAAATCAAATATTTGTTTGTGTTTAGCCACAGAGTGTTGAGATATTTACATTTCCTCTATGTTATTAAAGGTATTTTCATACAGTGTCTCAAGGTACAACATTACATGACGGTCATGTTAGTTTGTTATGAACTCTGGAGGCAGTGCGGACGCCCGTCAACTACAAACGTCTTTGGTGGTGCATCGAGCCCAACCCACTCCATCTTTCCCCTCTACCTCCACCTCTTTCTCTCTCCCTCCCTCCTCACCCCCTCTCTCCTGCATCATTCACTCATCTGTCCAACTGTTATCTGCCCTTCTGGTGTGGACTATCTGCACCTGACTGTTGAAGCATGTGGAAATATAGTTCAAAATAGAAGGAACCTTGGTGAGGAATCTTGTTGGGGTGGATTTATGATCTGATCTGACCTCAGTGGTGTCTTTCATGTGGTATGTATGAAACACATTTACACATTGTGTGTGTCTCTTTTTGGTATCTTATTGTTACTGGAACATCTGAATTTGTGATTACCAGCGGTGCAACTCACAGCTTTTTAGTTATCAATAATTCATGTTTTTCAATTAGTCGATTTAGTTGTCTAGTCTATAAAATATGTGTGCTCATCACAATTTCAGTTCAAGGTAACGTTTTGAATTCCTGATTCATTGACTAATTGTTTCAGCATTTCATCCCCAATTAACAGATGTTACATTCAAAGGTATTTCCCAAGGTGTTCTTCAGAATTTTTCATGCATGCGCTGATTGCTCAATAAACCTGCCCATCAGCTGGATACATATAAACTAGTCAAACTGACCTGACACAGTCTGAGAATCCAAGTAGTGTATTCTTTGATGTGAATGGCCTTGATTTGATTGGAAAAGCTTTATTACCTTCATTTTGATGGGTGATCACTTCATCTTTCTCGACTTTTACTCCAATTCACGTGTTTCCAGGTTTTTACTTTTAAATCGCTCTTGGCACTCTTGGCCTATCAAATGAGATGTGCATTTTTTTTTAAAAATCATCCAGTTTTTCATATTCCATGAGATGAGGCTGAAGCTTGCCTCTAGAATAGCGGGGTAAAGATCAAAGCAGAACCTGAACTCTGATACACTCGACTATGAATGCTTGAGGAAACAAAAGGATAACCTTCCTATTCATTAATTTCCTGATGTGTATCCATATCCGCAGCAAATTGGACGGTCTCTCCTCTCATTTTTAATTATTAAGGCCCCTCATTTGTCGTCCCGTTGATGACATCACAAGGTCTTTGTTGCAGTGATATGTGATCCAGATAATATCAATGCGGAGACACTGGACACCCTTGTTTTGTGATTGAGGGTCTGGAGAATTGGTGGTAGTGGTGGGATTAAATCCAGTGGAATTAAATGTCTAGCCAAGTTACAAAGATGATCATGATATATGGATGTTATGGTGTTGGGTTGCATATTGATTATTTCCGCAAGTGGGCAGTGCAAGTCAACTTCAGTACACAATCAGTTAATCCTATGGGTCTGAGTCTACTGATGGAGAGTGAACTTACTGAGACATGAAACATGAAACTGGTTGATTTGAGGATGGATTAGCAGTGAATCAGACACACATTCACTTTCATGATATAACTTCCCTCTTTCTCCTCCACCAGAGCAGGAAAGGGAGTTTTCTCAGCCATGAAGCTTGGCAAGATCAAGAGCTCTAAAGACGATCACAAGAAAGGAGGTAAAACAACACACAAGACAATGCCCGTTTGAACCAAAATTAACTGAGTCATTTTGTTAATTCCCTTTTTTAGTAGGCTGGAGGAAAAAGACATGTTGAAGCCCATTTACCAATTTGTAATTGATCATATACATATAAACAACAAGCAAAGACAAAAATGGCCTGTCCTACCCAGGGCCATAGGCAGGATATTAGAAGTACTTAGTTAATGAGTCTGACTCCACCCTCCCCCAGAAAAGTCTCAAAACTGTTTCAAGTCTTTGTTATACTGCTAGGAGTAAAATTCTGGTGAGGGACTGAATTATTTAATGTAAAGTGGAATTTATATTCATAGAATGTAAAAATGTACTGGAATCAACCAATAAATATCCACTCTCTTGATTGTTGATTTGCTTCATTTCCATTGCCCAGATGAGCCAGCAGTCCTGGACATGGAGGACCTGGACAGGAAGGCGATGCGTCTTGCTGGATCACTGGACCCAGACACCATCTCTCTGGCCTCTGTCACTGCCGTCACCACCAATGTCTCCAATAAGAGGTCTCATATTTGTTCATACACTGAGATATGCATACACACACATAGAGAAATATACTCATATATGCACAGCACACAGTTGGTTAAAGTACACAGCCTTAATAGCCTCAGTCAGTATTGTACATCTCAAACTGCTGATGCTGCATGATAAATTCAAGCTGGTTGCACGGTGATACTATTTAATAGCACATATATCTAAAAATAAACATATTCAACCTGGGAATATGTAAAAGTTAGAGCGTTCACAATTTAAGATTCAAACGTAGAATTGAGCTTGTGCTCACGTATGCCTCAGTTTTCAGGGAAATGTACTCTGTCAATTCACTGTAGATAAATCACTGATTGTGCTGAATTTCTTCAGGTCAAAGCCAGATATCAAGATGGAACCAAGCTCTGGACGACCAGTGGATTATCAGGTGTGTGTGTGTGTGTGTGTGTCTGTCCGTGCCTGTGCATAAACACTTTTCTACATTTCTACTTGCATATTTACTTATTTACTTACTTGCATACAAATGTGTGCAGGTTCGTCGATGTGCAATTATTAGTTTGCATCTTTGGGTTTTTGAACTTTGAAAGGTGACAACATAGGAGACTAGGCTATTCCCCCCTACTTCCAGTTTTTATGCTAAGCTAAGCTAATTGTCTCCTGGCTCCAGCTCCATACTTTTGATTTGTTTGACACTTTCTTGCCGAGAGTTACACAAATATTCTGCTTTTACTCTCGTTGGAATTCATTGGAAAGTCCAATACACTGTCGCTGTAGACAAAACTAGTTTTTACCTGTTTGATGCCACTCATTGATACCACTCATATCCTTCTGTTAATATACGGCTACAGCCAGCGGCCGGTTAGCTTAGCTTAGCTTAGTGCAATGACTGAAAGCATGGGGAAACAGATAGCCTCACTCTGTGGAAAGGTAAGAAAATCTGCCTACCAGCACCTCTAAAGCTCACTGATTAAAACGTTATATCTGTATATTGTTTGTTTAATCTGTGCAAAAACCAACATGTTAAAATTACATTTTATAACAAATTATTTCATTTATATCCAAAAAGATGCATCTTTGTGTTTTTTATACTCGTGGCTGTTTGCCCGCTGTGACTGCAACACTGATTTTATTCAGCACAACATCAATGAAAACGTGTAACAGAATAATTGTGGACACAGTGTAACTGTCCTCCAATGCTAGCCCATGGCCTATTTTCCTTAGCCTATTTTATTTAAAAACATGAATTCATTTATACACCAGACTGAAATCTTGGTGTAATTGTAGGTTGCAGACTCATCCTCTCTTTTCTGTTTCTCTTTGTTCTCCTTCATTATCCAATGACTAATTAAACCAGAGGGATATTGCTTGCATGTAGAAAGCTTTAGCTTGGATCTGGCTTGGTCCATCAAATGCTACATTGCCGTAGCCTGGGGAGATGTCAGAGTTAAATCAAGTAAGTAAGTAGAGTAAGAAGGTATCTGGCAAAATCCCTTACTGCCTGGAATCAGGATCATTAGAGTTTGTGAAAGATCGATTTGTTTCTGTTTTTTGCCTTTGAATTGAACTGCTTAGTTGCAGGATTTACGGTGATGGTATTGCTGCTGATTAACTCACTATTGGAGGAGAGTCAGTTTGGTTTAGCTTTTTGAGTCTCTAATGTGCAAATGTCTCCCATCAGATCAGCATCACAGTGGTCGAGGCCCGGCAGCTGATAGGCCTCAACATGGACCCCGTGGTGTGTGTGGAGATCGGAGACGAAAAGAAGTACACGTCTATGAAGGAGTCCACCAACTGCCCGTACTACAATGAGGTGGGACATTTTAAGCTTGAAAAATTAATCCTGCAACCAAACAGATTTCTGGGAAAATGCAACATCGATGTACATTGCAATGTAGAGGCTGTGAGTGTTCTGTTTGATTGTCAAATGTTGCAATTCATTGACTTTAAAATAGTTCACATAACACTCTTAACCAGAAAGTTCTTGTGTTCCTGAACAGTAGGAAGTGTTAGTATTGGTGAGGGCGATCCAAAGCTTAGCCTGTGACAGTTTGTCTGCTATCGATTCTTCCTGTTTGTCTGAAAAGCCCCTGTGGACAGACAAACTGGAAAGCAGAGTGATCAAGAAAATAGTCCTTCAAGCTTTCTCTCCTCGTATCCAGACCCTCCAGTCTGTTCAGAGTCCGTGCTTGTACAGATAGCTTCACAGTTCTCAGGTATAATCACCTGAAATTGGCTGTAATGGGAAACTACAATCATCTTTGGTCTTTCGAGGTTCACTGATAATATTGCATAAACTGCATCATCATCGTCGTCATCATCATCATCATGAGGAATATAATGCCATCCAATTTCACTTGTTCCTATTTGGGCTAGAAGGACTAGGTTTTGATAAAATAGTGACTGACAGTATAGGTTACTAAGTTTATATGATGTATTTTCTAATACAATGTTATTTTGTTAATCCCAGTATAATATATTGTATAATATTTGTAGAGAGAAGTGTGTGTGGATCAGGTGCTGTAGCAGGAACCTTTAGGAAAGATTTAGACAGCCTCTCTTCATCTCCAAAAATACTTAGGTTCAGGATCTGTTTTCAACCAACAGCACAAATTTAGAGTTATGAATAACAATCAAAACACCACGGAAAGGATGCCAAACAATCATGAGTGACTCATGAAGGAGGAGGTGGGGGAGCTTTTTGTGTCTCTGCCCATTGTCTGATAAACAATCCATGGTTAAAGTTAATGATCTACACTTCTGTAGCGCCTGGCTGTCCCTACTGTCTTCTGGCTGGGAGAACGAGTGTCCTGTGTTACTCCTCGTCTCCACATACAAGATGATTTCAGGAGACAAATCTGAGTTCTTGTGGTGTCTGTGTACCCTGCATCACCCCTGCCTGTAGTAGAACTGCACATAAGCTGCAGTAAAGCTTTACCAATACACTGACACCTGAAGACACCGACAGCAAATGTATGGCTCAAATTTGATGAAGAACTTTAAATCAGCCATTTTTTTTCAAGCTGTCCATCTTTGCCTCTAAAGAGCTGAAAGCTTGAGGAGCTAGAGCTCTGATGTGGTTTCAATATCAGCTGATCTCCTGCTAGGCTGACCTGATAATGAAAAGATCACCATTTCTGTTCATTCCCTCAGTTCCTTAGTTGAACTCTACATTGATATTTCTCTTCAAAGTTATCTAGAAACTGTGGTTTTGGCACATTTTACCCCCAGAGCAAATCTTAATGAAGAATGTCTTATCCACTAGTGTAAGTCAATACTTTTTAATGGGCAAACGTTTTCTCTACTCTCTGCAGTATTTCGTCTTTGACTTCCACGTCCCTCCTGATGTCATGTTTGATAAGATCATCAAGCTCTCAGTAAGTAATCCATAGCCAAAAACTACACACTGCAGTGCGACTAAACAATCTGTTACCACCCCATTTTTTTTACCATTTTGGCACATGGGTTGTGAACGTTACATTATTTAAATTTCATACTTGTGCTTTAGGATGGATGTTAGAGCACTTTGCTGCATAATTGTAGGTGTTAATGAGGAAAAACCGATACACCTTAATTCTTTATGGTGCAGAGAATAAGTTATAGTTAAGTGGGAAGTCAAAAAAAAGATATTGCTTGTTGTATTAATTAGGTTAATTTATGACCTGTGAGAATAACTGGTTATGTTTAATGTAAAATGGTGAAGACATCATGTCTATAACGTCCATAGCAATCCGTTCCCCCATAACACTCACACTTCACTCATCATTTATTTCCAATTCAATGGTGAGTTTGTCAGTTTATGCTCTTTAATTTAATATTTCATTCTCAATTCTGTCTGTGTAGGTTATCCACTCGAAAAATCTTCTTCGGAGTGGGACCTTGGTGGGAACCTTCAAGATGGATGTTGGGACTGTTTACTCTCAGCCTGGTAAGCTACAAGCTGTAGCTCTGATAGTAATCTAATACCTGATCATAACATACACGCAATAGTCCTAAATCTGTCTTGTGTAAGTTCACGTCAAAGATTCGTGATTAGTGTGCAATGTCTATTTGAAAATTAAAATACATTTTGTCTTTTGTTTATTGTGACGTGAAAATGAATTTAATAGAAGCTGTTTACTTCACTATCCCAGAACATCAGTTTTACCACAAGTGGGCCATCCTGTCTGATCCTGATGACATAACAGCAGGGTGTAAAGGATATATAAAGTGTGACATCGCTGTGGTTGGGAAGGGCGACAACATCAAGACCCCACACAAGGCCAACGAGACAGATGAAGACGACATAGAGGGGTAATAGGCTGCTACTGAATTGATTGTGAAGAATGGTGTGGTCAAATAAAATAGTAAAAGTATTTTATACCAAAAACGTATACGCGTGTATATAATGATAATCACCCAGTATCTTTAGAAAGCTCATTCCACAAGCTGTACTTTCCTCAAATGTAATCAATAACTCGACAATCATGTCTCTGAATGAGTTTCTGTGCTGCTGCTGTTTGTTTCCAGGAACCTCCTGCTCCCAGAGGGCATCCCAGCAGAGAGACAGTGGGCACGGTTTTATGTGAAGATCTACCGCGCTGAGGGGCTTCCCAAAATGAACACCAGCATCATGGCTAATGTGAAGAAGGCCTTCATCGGCGAGAACAGAGACCTGGTGGACCCTTACGTTCAAGTGCAGTTTGCTGGGCAGAAAGTAACTCTCTCCACATCCTGCAGTCCTTCTAGTCTTTGCTAGTTTCTAGTGGTTGTTAAGGTTAAGATCAATATCTGTGCATCCAACAATCCTGCAGCTGTGGACAGGTACAAAATACTGTATGTGGCTATGGGTGCCTGGATAATGTCTTCATCTTAAAGGATAGGTTCACATTTTTTCAAATTATTCTTAATGCAATATTTACATGCCCATATGTACACTGAAAGGGTTATTAGTCACTGTAGTGCTCCTCCTGTCCATACTCTCTGCAAAGGGATCCCTTCACGTCAACATTCTCTGCAAACATTACCACATCTAAAGTTCAGCTGAAGCTGATATGAGGTTTTTGCCATCTGAATAAGATAAATCAAATTAGTGTTTTGCAAAGTTACAGTCTTTGTGTTTCAGCAGACAGGGTTTTCTTGCTGAGCCATGGCAGAGGGACAGTAATATTAAGAGGACATTTTGTACTAAAAAGACTGCAACTTTGAAGAATATCCACTTGATTTGTCTATCTCAGACTGCTACAACCTCATATTAACTTTTGCCAAACTTGGAAATGTATTTTTACACAAATCAAAGACTGTGTCCCCCAGCTCATACATTGAAATTGCTTTATAAATGTATCTTTTTGAGCAAACACAAAATGTTTCAATTGACATAAGGGCATGTGAGTATTGTTTTAGGACATAACCTATTCTCTAAAGCAATTCACATTTACTCCTGAACAAATGTTTTTTAAACCATTCTACAAAGTAGAATAGCTCCTTTCAAAGTAAAAACTTTTAAAACAACAATATCAGCTACTATAACGTAAGAAGTAGAACAACATAACTGACAAATGTATTTGTACTTTCTACCAGGAACTTAAGTGTTATGTTATTACTTCATGTGTCTCCAGGGAAAGACATCAGTACAGAAGAGCAGTTATGAACCAATCTGGAACGAGCAGGTCATCTTCACCGAGCTGTTCCCTCCACTCTGCAAGCGCATGAAGGTCCAGATACGAGACTCAGATAAGGTCACCGACATTGCCATAGGAACCCACTTTATTGACCTACGGAAGATATCAAATGATGGTGACAAAGGTAGGTGAAAACACACTGTTTGTCTTATTAGCACTGATTAGCTGTCAGGTACGTTAATTAAGTCTTAAGCCTTAACTAGTTAACATTTTACTGCATGCAGCGATTATCTATGCTACAGTAGATTGTGAATCGAGCCACATGACCCCCCTGACCCCTTGCTAATGGCTGTTTGAATTTAGTGGATGACATTCAAATTGACTTGCGATGGATATATACATACATGTTCATACATACATTAGCATATATTAAACCAAAGTACGAGTTTATTTTTATAAATAGAGGAAAACGTGGTGAGCATGATCAGTGATTTCCATCATGACTGATCAGACATTTACAGGTACAACCATACAGAAACTCAAGCATTATAAACTTGTAAAATATGGACATGTATAAACATGTAGAAATCACAGTCACGGTAATGTCCACACTGTTTCATTTACAAGTGATGTCTACTAAATGAATTGCAACAGCATGACAGCAATGAGCTTAAAGCAATAGCCAATTAGTACATAATTCTAAGGATTAAAAAGTAAAATTCAACCAGATTTTGGAACCATATTTACCTGGTCTGCTCCGATAAGGAGTTTGAAACTGTCCTTCCTGTAAGGATTGTGATTGTCATAGGTGAGTATATTAATAATTTATCCGCAGTCTGGCTTTTAACTTGATTTTTCTTTGTTTCTGTTTTTGTTGGGAAGGGAAGATTTGGTGTTTGATGAATTGTCAAAAAAAAAGAACGATAATTAAATATTGAAATAGAAAAAAGTGTCCTTGTAGATTACCATCATATCCTTCTCCAGGGTTCCTGCCCACTCTGGGTCCAGCATGGGCCAACATGTATGGTTCCACCCGTCAATACACTCTGATGGACGAGCACCAGGACCTGAATGAGGGTCTTGGAGAAGGCGTGTCCTTCAGAGCACGTCTTCTGCTCTCCATCGCTGTGGAGATCCTGGACACCACTTCACCAGAGATCATGAGCTCCACTGAGGTGCAGGTGGAGACTGTCTCCAACATCTCAGAAGTGAGAAAACCTGACTGACCTTATGTGATGAAAGTACACGTAATTCTTTCACATTAAATGTCCCTCCAGCTTCATCACTGGAAACAAAATGTTCTGTTAAAACAGTCAAAGAGAAGCTGTTATTCTAACCTGTGATCCATGAGAACCACATGCTGTTTGACCTTTCCTGACCTCCTGGCCTCACAATAAACAGTATGATGCTACAATCCACCATTGTATTGACACATGTGTTAACTGTTCATCAGGGGAAAAAGGATCATTAGATGCTCTGCTTCGGGGCAAGCTTGCCAGCTATTCGGGTCTCTTGGCTGTTATCGTGTAAATGTGTCCCCTGGGAACCGCAGTCATTCATGCGAGCAGTAGTTTGTGCCAGTTGTCAAGTATCTTGCTTTGAAGGAGAGACAGATGACTAATTTAAGGATTGTGCTATAAATGGACTCATTTATTTTCCCTCTGAATATTGAATTTCAGATTGGTTTAACAATCATTTGTCATCTATCAGTGGTTTTGGATCATTCACATAAAAGTGCATTTGTCATTCTAATTTCTGAGAACATTAAAGTATAATAGCCAATAACTGACTTTGGAGGTGTAACAGAAAACAATATTGTCTATGAAGTCCGGAAGATTGTGTACCGGATGTGGTCCATATTTGGTTGTCAAATTTGGTTACATTCTTGGAGAGACTAATCCTGACTTGAGCCAAGAATCAGTGCCATGATCAAAGTCATGTGTGTTATAAGATCTTCCTATTGATTTCAGCTATATGTAACATCTTTTCTGGGCTTCACCTAAAGTAAAAACATTTGGGAAGAAATATTTAATTTACATAAAAGAATTATTGGGAAACAAATTAGCCCGGACAGTGTACATTCTGTTTTGTGTTGTTCTGAAAGCTCCCTAAAACTGCCGTGTGAGACACAGCAGGTCTGTCTTTATTTGGAGGAGACTCCTCATCGGACTTGTACTGTAAATTTGTTAAGATTTGGGGTTCCTTTATCGCTTTTAATGATTACATCAGAAAGCAAAATGACTTGGCTGCATCTAAGAATTGTATTTTTATTTAAGGGCCCCTCATGAGTGTATATTGGCAAGTGTACTGTTGTTTCATTCAAATTAAGTGCGGCATGAGTCTGGCAACCATTTGTACTGGATTTGTCTGCTTTGAGCCTAGCTGTATTGGCTATGTGGGAGGCATTGTGATGAACTGCTGCAAATAAGAATTTTTAAATGAATAATGATTAATATTTTATATTTTAATAACAACCACATGAATGAATAAGAAGCACCAAAGGGCAGAACATATGGTGGAAATACACTTACATATGTAATAATAATAATAACGTAATAGAGAGAGTAGGCAAGTAGATTTTATGTGTGTAGTGAATTACAGAAAAGAGCACCTGCAGTTATTCTTCCATAGACTCTACAATAAAGTGAATGCACTTCAGTCCAGTAAAATGTTCCACTTTTTCTTTATTGCCCTTATCCTCACTCCTTCAGAGCGCCACTGGGAAAATTGATGAGTTCTTCCTCTTTGGTTCCTTCCTGGAGGCCACCATGATCGACAGGAAGATTGGCGACAAAGCGATAGGTTTTGAAATCACGATAGGTAAATAAACCTTGTTAACATTGATCCGCTTTCCACAAGTTTACAATATAACAGAGAGATGTGACAGCGTGCAGAAAAATCAATAGTTACCGTAACTTACCGTAAGTACACTCCATAACAACATGGAATGTTCTGCACGCTAACAGGTAACTATGGCAACCAGATAGATGGTGTAAGCAAGCCTTCATCAGCAAAGAAGAGGAAGAAGGATGGGGAGAATGAAGAAGAGGAGAGCGAGCTCATCCAGAACTCCAGTGACGATGAGGCTGATGAAGACGGGGACCTGGTTTCTGTTTCCTCCACTCCTCTAATGAAGCCTGTCATCACTGACAGGTCAGAGGACAAGGGTCACAAGGGCAGCATCAAGGGTTTCTAGGAAACAATATCTGATATATTAAGAGTGGTAGTTGTACAATACTTTACACATTCAGGCTATGAGCTAGACATTTATTATGTTACAATTTAGGATTTGACTGTGGATCAAGCCATTTTGTTTGTACTTCACAGGAACTACTTCCATCTTCCCTACTTTGAAAAGAAGCCATGTGTCTACATCAAAAGCTGGTGGCAGGACCAGAGGAGACGGCTTTACAACTCCAACATGATGGACAAGATCGCTGACAAGCTGGTCAGTATACACCTTCCTTCCCAATGTGCAAAAGTTGGCTCAGGTGGCTGGTTGCGCTAGAGGAAAAGTCAGGATCACCCAAGTCGGTGGGGTTCAGCCTCTGTGGACTCTGAATGTCTGTAGAAACGTTCATGGCAATCCTTCCAATAGTTGCTGAGATTGTTCAGACTGACCGATATTGCCATCCCCAGAACCATGCCGCTAGCATGGATTAAAAAAGATGGGAAATTAAGGAAAATAATGACTCATAATAAATAAATCACAAAGTAAATTAAAAAAGATTATGACATATAAGGGATAGAAAGAATAAAAATATGAATTACGTTATTCTTATCAAAGGTACGCACATTATCAACTACATAGTATAGAGAGTAGTATGTAAAAGATGTTTTGGACATAAACCTATGAGTACTAACAACTAGTTTTGTCCTAAGCTCCAGTATTTTTCGTGTCCCAACAGGAAGAGGGTTTGAATGATGTTCAGGAGATCATTAAGACAGAGAAGGCTTTTCCAGAGCGCAGACTCAGGGGAGTGCTGGAGGAGCTCAGCGTCGGCTGCAGGCAAGCTACATAATAATAATCATTTGTCATGGTTGTGTATTTAAACTGGTATTGTGACTCAGAGGTCAGTAAGGATACCGAGATGCAGAAAGTTGTAAAACTGCAGTAGGATCTAAAGTTGTAATACTGTTTTAAACTTCTCAAATCTGCACATTAAAGACTGCTAGCAGCCCTCTGCCGTAGCTCTCTGCACTGAACCAGTCATCATGAATGTCATGGTGAAAGAGACCAGCAGTGCTTTATTGTTTTTACATTCTGTTTATGTTCTGTTAGTTGTTTCGGGAAACTATTAGAGTTGTTCACCACTAGTGTGTGTAATGACTGTCTCTATGTTACTTTTAGTTGAGCCACTTTCATGTTTCATCCTCCGTATTTTCTGGTTACTTCCAGTCGGTTTGTGACTCTGGCTAACAAGGACGTGAACCAGGCGGGCCGAACCAAACTGGATCGAGAGCGGCTCAAGTCCTGCATGAGAGAGATGGTATGATTTATGTTTCTCAAATAGAGAAGAAAGGAAGCGGGCTAATAAAGAGGAAAATGAAGCTGTGATTAACTGCATCAATTTGTCTGCTGTTCAGTCACTAATCCCAGCGTCTTAGTGAATAAATAGTGTGGAGTTCCCGTAAAGGAAACGTGAGAAAATACATTTTTGAAATATATTCTCACCCCCTTGAATGATTCCTTGCAATACATTTGCATGCATTTGCAAAATCTCATTCTTGGGACTGTTTCATATTCCCTCTGATTCATGTATTTATTGAGTAGTCTTTTGATTCGAAGAGGAAATGCAAAGGGGAATGCAAAGTGTTCTGTAGAAAAACAAAAGCATTGTAAACAGGGATTGTAGTGGTGACTGATAATATGAATATGATCCAGTGTTTGAACAAGTATGCGCATCAGTGGTGCTTGAGAAGTATGAGTTCTTTGCACATACTGAGAAAGAAAATAAATGACTATATTGCATTTATCGTCTCTCTTCCTGCAGGACAGCATGGGCCAGCAGGCTAAGCAGATCCGGACTCAGGTGAAGAAAAACACAGTCAAAGACAAAATCAAGCTGGTGCAGAACTTCCTGCAGAAGCTCCGTTTCCTCGCTGACGAGGTACAGATAAAAAAAAAAAATGCTTTATAACTCTGCTTCTACAGAAGATCTGACACAGAATAAATATAAAGAACGAATAATGCAGAATGAATAATCATTTTACAATATGTAAATGTACATAAAGTTGTACTTGGGGAAACAACATGGAGTAAGGAGAGTGTTGACCACCCAATCAATCATTCCTAACATATTCATCTTGTTCAGCCTCAGCACAGCATCCCAGATGTTTTCATCTGGATGATGAGCAACAACAAGCGCATTGCCTATGCCCGGATTCCTTCCAAAGACATTCTGTACTCCATAGTGGATGAGGAAACAGGGAAAGACTGCGGCAAAGTCAAAGCTGTCTTCCTCAAGGTACAATCATCTCTTCCCACTTCTCTCTTTGTCAAAGTTAGCTTGTTCCGTTAAAATACACTTTTAACCATCTTGAATCCAAGACCTCTAATTATTCTCATCACCAGTCAAAACTCAGATTTGTGATATTGGTCTACATAAATAAAATGTACTTGACTTGAAACCATGTAAGGTTATTCTTTGCTGCTGACTGCACTGTGAGATGATCAGTTGTGGTGTATAGACAAGAGACAAGATACAGTGTTGAGGTGAATAGGCTTGCAAATTTATAACAGCTGCCTAGAGAGAAACTCAATGAGGTGGCTCTTTAATATTTATGGATTGGGCCATGTTGCAACATTGTCTGCATAATACTTAATGGTTGACTCGCTCTAATAATACCAAAGAGAGGATGTAATGCGTATTTCCATTTTTTCCCCAACAGTTTCTTTTTTTCTAATCATAATTATCTGTGTCCATAGCTGCCTGGTAAAAAGGGATTTGGTCATGCAGGCTGGACAGTTCAGGCTAAGCTGGAGTTGTATCTGTGGCTTGGCCTCAACAAGCAAAGGAAGGACTTCCTCAATGGTCTGCCTAATGGCTTTGAAGAGATCAAAGCCGCTAAAATGGGCCCCGGTCTTCAGTCTGTCCCTCCCGTCAGCCTCGTGTACAACAGTGAGTACAAATTAGAAATGTAACCGTTTAACACATGTGAGCAGCGGATCCAGAGTCGCATCAGTTCTGTAAGTGGCAAACAGTCTACACTACACACTCTGAGTAACCGTCACTGAAACATTAATATTTACTAAAGCCACACTTGCTTGGTTCCCATGCTGTAGTAACAACATTACAGAGGGCTCTTGGATATAGAAGTTTCCATTCCTTATATTTTTTTTAAATGAGTTTTGCTTTTCATTCTCTGGAATGTTTTTGCATTGTTCTTTCTCTATTCACCATCGAGCTTTGCATTAGGTTTTCTCTTCATTTACCATTAAGTTTGAACTCTAAAATCAATTAGAGGCAAAACGCACAAAAACAAACTCACTCGAGACTCAAGACATTTGACTTTTATTGATCGCTTTGACTGTGTGGTTCACTTTTAATGTGATGTGACGTGTGTCCAACAGTGAAGCAGGTGTTTCAGCTGAGAGCACACATGTACCAGGCCCGCAGTCTGTTTGCTGCTGACAGCAGTGGCCTTTCAGATCCCTTTGCTCGGGTCTTCTTCTCCACACACAGCCAGGTTACTGAGGTAGGACCTTGAACGTGTGTCTATATGTATAAATAGTGTGTGTTTATGACAGATGGTGAGAGAGAGAGCAACTGAATGAGTGTTTGTATAGTTTATGTGTAAACTGAGCTGATGTGTGCGTGCTGCAGGTCCTGAGCGAGACTCTGTGCCCTACGTGGGACCAGCTGCTGGTGTTCGACGACGTGGAGCTGTTTGGGGAGGCCAGTGAGCTGAGAGACGACCCACCAATCATCGTAGTTGAAATATATGACCAGGACACTGTGGTAGGATGTTACTCTATGTCAATGAATGGATGCTTGAGGGATGGGCTGATTAATAGATGCATCGATGCTTGTTAAGCAGGATTTAGTCTGTGCTAATAACAGT
Source organism: Gadopsis marmoratus (assembly GCA_036023855.1). Classification (NCBI taxonomy): domain Eukaryota; kingdom Metazoa; phylum Chordata; class Actinopteri; order Centrarchiformes; family Percichthyidae; genus Gadopsis; species Gadopsis marmoratus. The sequence goes on from JAVQJF010106094.1 coordinate 66,527, forward strand.
GCTCTGCTTCTCCTTCCCTCATGTTCTGACTGTCTGTCCACCCTTGTTTCACTCCACCCTGTCCTTCACATGAACTCTGGCCTTGCTTATGCTGCTCCGGCTAAATAGAGTGTGAAAGACGGTGTTGAATTAGAAGCTCTAATAGCTACTGATGGCTGTTAGCTGAATTGTTCGGTTCATCTAGCTGATGATGAGCTCTGGAAAACCTTTATAAATGCTAGTGCCTCCTCCATTTTCCTCTCTTCATTTTTAGCTGCAGGAGGATTAGTGGCTGTAGTAGCAGCAGTGGTGCTTTATAGGAGAATGTTTTTAATGATCATGTTGATATCTATTTAATTAGTTCTATTGTGCTGTAGACTTTAGTAGAGTTGTTGTGTTATATAGGACTGGCTTTTAGTCTTTACAAGCTTTCCTTCTCAAATTCCACAATATTTGTAACCTTCTCCCACTTTGACAAATACTGACACCAAGTGGCTGCCATTGAAACAGCACCTCACGCACCCGTGTCTAACTCCCTTCCCTTGTCCCCTGGCTGTCTCGACTGCCTGCTGTCACAATGGGGTGTTTAGGGCAAGGCGGAGTTCATAGGTCGTACATTTGCGAAGCCCACCATCAAGATGTGTGACGAGCACTACGGCCCCCCGAGGTTCCCACCACAGCTGGAGTACTACCAGGTTTACAGAGGGAACTGCACAGCTGGGGAACTGCTGGCTGCCTTTGAGCTGCTGCAGGTAACATATGCAAGAACACACATACATAAACGCACAGAAATTAATGAATGCATTTACATATGCGTGGACACACACATGCAACTCCAGAGGGTTTCCTTCTTGAGAGATTGCATGTCACTCCTGTACAGTTATAGTAAAGATTGTTATAGTAAACAGAAGAGGAACGAAAAAGGAAGAATCGTTAAAGTTACCCTGCGGTATGTTTAGTGATGTGGAGCATGCACAAGAGATCATGGGGAAAATAGCAAAAGTAGGGTTTTTCTTCCCTCTGCACATGCCTCTCCATGTAAAACTCATCTCTTGTTCCAGGTCATATTTTATCACTTCACCTGCATCATCACATGCTCCCTTTACTTGTTTTTTATTAATGACTATAGATTTCTTCTTGCACTTTCCTCCTATAAATGTGTGTACTTCTGTTTTCCCATGTTTCCCTCTGCCACCTTGTATTTTTCCTTCCCATGCCTCCTGCTGCCTACAGATACCTTTTGACGAGGAGGCGATTAGGCGAGCTCTGATCGCTGTCCATAACTTTGCTGTTCCTCAAATAAAGGTGCTCTTTTCTCTCATTCTTCTCTTTTCATCTCACTTTGTCGTGTTCTTTGGTTACTCTAGCGTCAGTGTTTGTACTGCAAAACCTTTTGTGTTTTATCTCTACCTACATGACATTAACCTCTTTCTTCTCTGCACTCCTTCAAAGTTGTCACACTAAGCAAAGAAATACTTTATACAAATATTAGGACTGTAGGAAAGGAATCTGGTGTGTTGCTCAAGCTGTATCACAATACAGAAATCACAGAAGCATTGCAACCTTTTACTGTCACGTTTACTCTCCTCCTTAATTAGATTGGTCAAGGAGGGAGGGCTGATCTTCCTCCCCTTGAAGGACCGACAGACTCGGAGCGTGGACCCATTCTGCCTGTGCCTTTGGGCATCCGACCTGTCCTGAGTCGCTACCGCATAGAGGTGAGATTTTCACCACAAGCTCTGTATTTTTAGCTAGAGATCCCCTTCCTCTACTGCATTTTTTTCTTCTGGTTTAGGTTTTGTTTTGGGGCTTAAGGGACTTGAAGAGGATTAACCTGGCTCAGGTGGATCGGCCCCGTGTGGACATAGAGTGTGCGGGTAGAGGTGTGCAGTCTGTGCTCATCCAGAACTACAAGAAAAACCCCAACTTCAGCACCCTGGTTAAATGGTTTGAGGTGGTAAGTGCAAGTTGGATCTTAGATCCACCTTTTTGCAATAAACATAAAACTTGAAATTGGTCTAGTTGTCTTCACTTTACTGAAATAAGTGTAACTTATTGCAATAACAATACATAGGCATAATGTGAAAGTCTCCCTTTATGTCACTTCACCAACTCTATGTCTTAATTTTGTGCTCAGGACCTTCCAGAGAATGAGCTTCTCCACCCTCCTCTCAACATCCGGGTGGTGGACTGCCGGGCATTTGGCCGGTACATCCTGGTGGGGTCGCATGCTGTCACCAGCCTGAGACGCTTCATCTACACCACCCCAGACAAGACCTCCAACAACTGGGCCACTGCAGGTGAAGGATTATGTATTATATTATTGTTATTGAAGAGCCTGTGGGATTTTGTGTGTGTGGCACAATAGATCTGTCCTTTTCAAACCAGAGCTAACTGCAGTTGCATCAGCAGTTTTGTCAGCCCATTAGTTGGAAATTAAACTCAGTAAAGTGACATGAGGGGATTCTTTTTCTTTCTCCACCACTGGACTGCTTCCTTTTTCCTGGTTTTGTTTTGGAGAATCAAACACATATTAAAAAGTTAGTAAGGGGCCTATTAACTATGAAGACAAAATCTAATTTTGAGGGGTCTCAGAATTAAGCTAATCATTTACTATTTATCTGTGCTGTAACATTTATTTTCATGTTTAAAAATGTAAAGGTGAGGAGCAACAGGCAGCTGATGTATCCAGCAGCTGCTGATATGGTTTTCGATGCGCGCAATAATTAATTCTGACTCAGCAGTTCTGGCCCTCTTCTCCATATATGTCCTTATTTATCCAACGGAGGACGTTTTCAAACAGTCCTTAAATCTGGAACCAAAGTAGCCAAATTAAACATGGGCTTTGTAGATTTGCTGCTATTCTTCACATGATGTCACTGTATAAACTGTGAATCTTTGAAACACAAGTGAAAAATTATTTACTGAAAACATAGAGCATCTGCCTGTTTTCAATTTTTTATCTATTTATTTTTTTACTTTTATTTAGTTTGTCGTTGTGTGCTCCGTAATTTTTTTCCTGTAGTCAGAGCAGGTTACCTCGTGAAAACATTTTTGATAACATTTAAAAAAAATTTCTTTGCTGGAATGAAAATGTTTGTGTGTGTGTATGTGTTTTTTACCGCCCATGCCATGAGACCCCCTGATTGTCATAGAGTATTTGGCACACTGTAGACAGGCATTCTTTCATTCACTTCCTTGTCAGTTCTGGTTTTCCTTTATTTCTTGAAAATGACCTGTAGGTCCTCACCAAACATGGTGAGATAATTTTTAGAATTTGACTTAGAATAGACTTTTTGAAATGCCAGTTGGACGAGGCTCTGGGAAGGTTTGGACAATTACAGAACACTACATCATGGAAGGTTTAAACAAACTTTAACAATTACATTTAAATTCTTCTGATCTCTCTGGTCGCTAAAGAATGGAAGTTCATTCTTTATTAATTTTGCTGATTTCACTGCTTGCTTTCTGCACTGACCTCTTTTCCTGCCTGTATCCTCTCTCTGTCTGTTGTCTTTTTCCTCTCTTGCACACCCTTGGCTGTCCTGTCCTCTCCTGCATTCTGCTGTCCAGCTAAGCTAATGAATGGCTACATGGTCCTTACCAATGGCGGCTCCCAGCCTTGCTCCTCACCCAGCCTTTCCTCCCGCACCCTCTCTCGCTCCGCAGGTGACATCATCGTCAACATGGACACAGAGCCTCTGGTCCGAAAGATGGACACGGTCGTCAAGTTAGACGCTGTAAGCTCTACTTTGACTTCACGCTCTGTAGAGCATTGCATGCCCATTTCTATTGTATAATGTATGTGTTTATGTAAATAGTTTGAATAGTATCACTGCTTTATGTCCAGTGCTTTTTACCTGCCTCTGTACATGTGCCGCTCTTACCTGCATCATCCATTGTGTGTATTAATCCTGGTGTTGTTTTATGTAACGCCCCCTATGATAGACATCTGACGCTGTTGTAAAAGTTGACATGGTAAGTATTCGCTCCTATAGATATTTGGAAATGAAAATATGGTCTAAAGTTAACTGGTGCCTCATTAAATAAAAACTGAGCTACTGAGAATCACAGAAGTGTCTGAACTGTTTTGACAGACTGACGAGGAGAGCGACAAAGAAAAGAAGAAGAAGAAGAAGAAAAAGAAGGGAGGAGTGGAGGACGAGGATGAGACAGATGAGAGAGTGCTGGACTGGTGGTCCAAATATTTTGCTTCAATAGAGACACTGAAGGAGGTTTGTCTCCAATTACATCTACACATGTTATTTGTTCATCTCATAGGATTTCCCTCACACTTGAAGTCCTGTTAGACTGACAACATTTTCCTGTCTGGTTTTCCCAGACCCTCAGAGCCCAGGAGGCAGCTCAGGCAGAGGCGGAGGAGAGAGAGGACCTGGAGATAGCTGCAGAGGCAGCAGGTATTGAACTCCACCATATCCACCAGGCTGCCTGCCAGTGTGCCCAAATGTCTGCTGCTTTGATTTCTTTTAAAAGGGATATGTCACCAGTACTGGATTTAAGTTGAAACGCTCACTCTTTTCACTTAGGATAGTTTTTTATTTAATAATTTAATTTAATAATAAGGCAACCTTTTAAAACTTCCAGTTAATCTACAGTATGCAACAAAATCTCTGGCCGGATGGCATTCAAATTACTGAGTGATGTCTGACGGCCTGATTTAATAAATGATGCATTTTGCATAAAACTAACCTGAAATCAAAATAAAATGCCGGATTTCTGTTTATTATGGCACACTGAAAAATCAGCCGTCTTTAGTCAGCATGTTTTCTGCTTTGAGTATATTTCATTTGATCACTTTTCTAGTGTGAACAGACATAAATACTAAAAAGCTGCAAATAATCAGTATGTAGTATGGATTTGGGACACAGCATACTTTATATAAACAATCCCACAATGCGACGATTCATAAATGTCTGAAATCTCAATATACTCCTCACTATAGAGTAAACTGCTGAGCATTTATTATAAAGGCAGTAGTGAATGAGGAAGTGATTTCGAACTGTAACTTATTGAACTTTTGTCTGAGTTCTAGCACAGAGCATCTTCGTCTCCTTCCTCCCACGGATTCATCCTTCATCCATGCTTTGGACATGAGTCAACCATTATCACATTCACGACCATGTCCGCATGACCTCCCAGCTCTGCTGCACACATGAAAGTTGGCTGATACAGACTCACTGAATTAACCTACTTCTGCACTAACATGCTTACATACACTTTAATTAGATAAAAAAACATTAATTATTTGCTGTTAGCTGCAGCATAAAACTTTTTTGAAGGTGCTACATGTAGCACAGGAATAAATATAATTGTAAAATTAAAGTTCAAGAACATTTAACTACATTTACAAAATGATTTCAGGGACGCTTACTCCCCTGATAAACAGACCAGTCAGCTTTCATGTTAAATGACACGCGTGTAGTGCTGTGTGCAACCCTTCCATCCCTCTTCATGACTCCAACCCTACTTTGTCCACATCCACTTCCACTCACCCCTTCAATCAGATGTCAAACCTGATGACCTTCTTCTGAAAGGCTCAAAGACAAAGGAAAAGACCAAAGAGAAGAAGAGCTCCAAGGACAAGAAGAAGGGTCAGGCTGCAGACGGCTCTGAGAAGCGACCGGGTAAAGCAAAAGTGGATGAGTTGTTGGTCAGTATGTCAATCACACTCAAAAATGAACCAGCACACTGAAATACATTATACATGCAGATACAAACACTTCACATGTTTGTTGCTATGCAGGTTTACAACAAGGAGCTAGAGAGTGAGTATGGCAATTTTGAAGACTGGCTCCACACTTTCAACTTGTACAGAGGAAAGGCTGGGGATGACGACGAGCACGCTCTGGATGATGACAGGATTGTAGGCAGATTCAAGGTGGGAAAACACTGAGTGAAAACAAGTACGTCCTAACCTACGCTAGCTGACTAAGTATAAGTTGTTGAGCAAAAGTATGCTTTATTTTTTTTTCTTCTGTGACCCAGGGATCCTTGTGTATGTACAAGCTACCGCTGTCTGAGGAGATCACAAGAGAGGCAGGATTTGATCCTAATATGGGCATGTTCCAGAGCATTCCACATAATGATCCAATCAACGTCCTGGTCCGTGTCTATGTGGTCAGGGTGAGTGACCTCCTTATCATTTAAATCTATACTGCAGTTAAAAAAAAACACATCATAATGAACAGAATCAAATAAATATTCTGTCTGATTTTGCTCTAATATGTTTTTCTCTACCTCAGGCTACAGATCTTCATCCTGCTGATATCAATGGGAAGGCTGATCCATATGTTGTCATCAAGCTGGGCAAGTCAGAGGTCAAGGACAAAGAGAACTACATCTCCAAACAGCTCAATCCTGTATTTGGCAAGTAAGTTGAGAGAAAGCTACTCTTCAATGATTGAATGAGCCGGAGACATTTGCTAATTCTTGTGCTCAACTTAATCTGTTTATCCTCCACTTGTCTGTGCTCAGATCATTTGACATCGAGGCCACGTTCCCCATGGAGTCCATGCTGACGGTATCTGTGTACGACTGGGACCTGGTCGGCACTGATGACCTGATTGGAGAGACAAAGATCGACTTGGAGAATCGTTTCTACAGCAAATACAGAGCCACCTGTGGCATTTCATCCAACTACTCTGTGTGAGTATCCATGTGTTTTATCCTTTATGTTTTAGTTATTGGTCTAGTTATAGTATCACCATATGAAACCCAACACCAGTTTCAAGCGTTATTTTGAAATTGACTTGGACAAGAGTTTTATAAGTAATAGCAGAAATATTGTACTCACTCTTATATTACATATTGTATGTACATCTCAAAACCCCCAAGAGTGTAACTTTCTGAATGGGTCCGATCCCCAACAAGAGTTCAATTACCTCTTTGTTATCTATTGACGTTAGCCATGGATATAATGTTTGGCGGGACCCAATGAAGCCCAGTCAGATGCTGATGAAGCTCTGTAAGGACAGCAAGATCGATGGACCTCATTATGGGCCGGGAGGCAAGGTCAAGGTGGCGAATCGAATCTTCCTGGCATCTACAGAGATCGAGGATGAAAATGGTATGGCTGCATTTTTCTCATAGATCATATACTAAATGTCATGCATGGGATTAAAATTCACTATTTAACCGTGAAATTAATTGTTGTACCAATGTATCAAATACAGATGATTAGCAGCATCTGATTTCAAAGTAGTGACGAGGCTCATTTTCCAGTTGTGAGTAAGTTTACCAGAATCTTTGTTGGTTTTTCTTTGCAAAGAGATTGTTTTCTTCTATGATATTCTTCTTCCGTCATTTCGTTCTCCCCTGTTCCTGTTGTGTACTTGAAGAAACAATATCCCTCACATAATCAAACCAATTTTCCTTGAGATCCAATTCAATAAAATAATCATCGTAGAGTAGAAAATAGTATTACTGTATATTAAGCAGACCTTTGACAACATTTGGTCTTCCAATGAGGATAACAGCACTTCTGGTGGGCATTCACTGTATTTGTGATCCTATAAACGATGCAAAGGTCATCAGATTTGCTAATAATTTTAGAAATTATTGCATTTGTTTTCATTAAGATTGGGCTATTAAAGTCTTAACAGAAATCTGGTAAAACTTATTGTTTTGCTTTCCCTTCCCCCCCTTTTATCTCCTTTTGTTTGTGTCAATATCTCAGGTCTGAAAAAGCAGACCGAGGAGCATTTGGCTCTGACAGTACTGAACCACTGGGAGGAGATCCCAAGGGTGGGCTGGAAGCTCGTCCCCGAACACGTGGAGACCAGACCCCTGCTGAACCCCGACAAACCCGGCATCGAACAGGTAGGAAAGAGCCAGACTTGAGTCATGAAACAAATTGAAATTATAGTTCAACAGTATCTTTTTCGGTGTGCGTTCAAAGGGCCGTATTGAGATGTGGGTGGATATGTTTCCTATGGACATGCCTGCTCCTGGGCCTGCCATTGACATATCACCACGGAAACCAAAGAGGTAGGCGCAACCTGGAACAAATATCCCTATGAATACGATTTCTGATTGTGAAAAACTGTGAATTCAATGCAAATTTAATGGGGAAAATGTATTAATTACATTCAACGTGTGTCTAAAGTTCTTCAGTTTTTTCAACAGAGTATTTAGTTCTATGCCCAGGTTAAATTATGGTGAGTCTCTTTGACTAGTTAGCTATTTATTTACTGTCAAATATAAGTCCAACTGTGTATGTATGTGTTCCTTCCTCCTCCCCTTACCAGATATGAGCTCAGGGTGATTATTTGGAATACAGACGAAGTAATACTGGAGGACGATGATTACTTCACTGGGGAAAAGTCCAGTGACATATTTGTCAGGGGGTAGGTACAGAGGGACGGTGATCAAGCCTCGTCCCGTGGGTGTGAGCTGTGTGTGGAAATTTTTTTTTTGCAGTTAATCATTTTTTTTGTTTTGTTTCCATTTTTTTCTGTGTGCGTGTTTGTGTCGTTTGTCGTGTCTGTTTTCGTGTTTGTGGTGTGTCTCCTGTCTGTCTGTCGTCCTCTCTCTCTCCTCTGGTCAATGCTCTGCTGTGTCTAGCTTTGAGCTTCGTGTTGTTATTTGGAACACTGATGACGTAATTCTAGAGGACGATGCTTTCATGACAGGAGAGAAGATGTCTGACATCTATGTCAGGGGGTAAACACACACGATTCCATCGCATGGCTCGTACTACTATCTCCCTTCCTCCTTCCTGAAGCCCTGATGTCATTACTTTCTGCCCTTTCCCATTTCCTGTTTCAACTCTCCATCTAGCACGTTACCTCGCTTGTTTTAAACTCACCAAATAGCACGCTGAAAACCAAATTACTTGACTTTATATAAAGTTTCAAGATATTTGTAATTTTAATTTTAAGGTGTTTTGGAGCTTTTTGCATGACGACAAACAAAGAAAACGCATGGCAGTGTGACCGAGCTCTAATGTTTTTAATAACATCGTCACGTTAGACCCTGGTCCCAATATTGGACCTTCTTCATGGCAGACATTTTGACTTGTTATAAAAGGTGCAGTTAAATTAGCCTTCTGTTGAATGAAATTGCCTCGCACTCAACTCCAAAAATATAATGTGATGTAGTAAAAATGTGATGGAGTTCAGATGTGAATAATAACACTGAAGTATTCTGGTAGTGTAATATTGCACCAGCATGCCTGAATTAATTTATCTTATCAACTTCAATTAAAGGGAATGGAAGACGGAGCAAATATTCAGAGGATGGAGGTGTAATGTTGCCATACCTCTGGTAGACAAAGCACAGGTGTAACTAATAACATAATAATGGCACACTCCATTCAGTGTCCCTCTAAGCTATACAGCATGCACCACTGAGAACCTAAATGTAATGCAGCCATTATTTGTTTTTAATTGTACGTGTGCATTTCTTGCCATTACATTTAAAATGTCTACAATGAAAAAGTATAATGCGTTTGATATTTTATTCCCGTTCAGTGTTAGCGATGTGAGTGTTTTTTGCGGAGCCTCCTCACTCCTGCATCTCTTCACCAAACTAATTTCTCCCTCAACCGACATGGATGTGTCACCTCAGGACTGTATTGTAGCAAACAGGATGCCATCCTCAGACAGTACTGAATACTAAACCAAGACCTTTCTTCAGTGCTGTCGAGTTACCCAACCATACAAAGACAGGAGTTTGGGATTGTTTTAGATGGATCCAATGTTGTGATACAGTGCTTGTGATTCAGTAGTTGGTTCACATGAGATCAGGCATGTTTTAGTGATATTGTGTCCTTTTGTAGTCGAGCTAAAACTTCCCGATGCTTTCTCACCTTAATCACAGCCTAATTTATACCAGTGCATCTCAGTTACCAAATCAAAGTACATTCCCTCCCAGTTTTTTCAGTATTTACTAAAACGTTTTAGGCCGACAATCCTTTGGCAGCTTACTTTTCCATGTTTTGGCCGTTTTGGAAACTGAGACTGACTTCCCCTCCTGCTCCTCCTCACTAATGAAGCCAGACTCACTCAACTGTTACTGAAAGAGCTCCAGCCAGCACAGACTAACCTCATAGGCTTTGATCCTCTGTTATCTGCATCCAGACACTGAAGATGAAAGTTGTTGTTTTTTTATGAGAATTTAAGATAATTTTTACTAATGGCATTTCTGCAAGCTTTGTGTTTGCATGGCTTTGATGATATCTAATAATAGTGTGAAGCTCCAACATCAAATCAGATTTTTATGTATCGATTTTTTTTTTTTTTACATCATCCCACACACGTATAATAATCTGATTTGTTTTTGGGGAGCCACATTATGTGTTTTGATTTTTGACCTATTAGCATCATCTCTCTTGTTAGCAGACTGGTACATTTAACATGTCCTATGCTACAAAATTAATATGCAGTAACTAACAGTCAGTTGCAGTTAGACCTTAGAAGTGCATGACTGACAAAATCAAACATCTATCCACTCATGCCACCAAAGTGTGATCCTAAAGTTCAGACTGACCTAACTCTGATCTCCATGGCCATTCCCACAGATGGCTGAAAGGGCAGCAGGAGGACAAGCAGGACACAGATGTGCACTACCACTCTCTGACTGGTGAGGGCAACTTCAACTGGCGCTTTGTCTTCCCCTTCGATTACCTCATGGCCGAGGAGAAGATCGTCATCTCTAAGAAAGAGTCCATGTTCTCCTGGGACGAGACTGAATACAAGATCCCTCCTCGCCTCACACTGCAGGTCTGGGACGCCGATCACTTCTCTGCTGATGACTTCCTGGGTGAGGACTGATGGGAATAGCTGCTGGTTGGATTTGAATATGTTTTTGAACTTTGTGTCTCTTCCGTTGCTTGTTTTCAGTGGAGCTTTCTCTCTTGAGTTACCACAAAAATTTATGAAGTATCACCATCCTTATTTTCTGACTGCTTTGACTTATCACTGTTCCCAGGTGCGATTGAGTTAGACCTAAACCGATTCCCTCGTGGCGCCAAGACGGCCAAGCAGTGTTCCCTTGACATGATCCGAAATGAGCAGGAGCTGCCCACCATTTCCATCTTCAAACAAAAAAGGGTTAAGGGCTGGTGGCCGTTTGTAGCCCGAGATGAGAATGATGAGATGGAGCTCACGGTAAGTCAGTCATGAAATGCTGTGTAACAGCATCAGCAAAGTCACAACTGGCATCACGTGTGAAATCATCAGCTCACTCAGCTAGATTCATGGTGTGTAGCTGAGTTATTAATATTAATTTTTGATATGCTGTCATTGCAGGGTAAAGTGGAAGCTGAGCTTCATCTGGTGACAGCAGAAGAAGCAGAGAAAAGTCCTGTAGGATTTGGACGAAATGAGCCTGATCCACTGGAGAAACCAAAGTAAGATATTGACATGTATTTATTCACAATATACTGTAGAATCCAACTCACACACACACAGTCAGACATGACTCTTAAATCTCCTCTTCAAGAAAATCATTCTCAAAGTGCAAAAAGCAGCGGATCAAATGTTGCATTACAGATCACCAGTCAGCACTTAATATTTAATAAAGATGTGATTTGGTCTCGTTTGATGTTAGCGCTGCTTGTTGCACTGTCTAAAGGCCACTGTTACACTTTCCCACTCGTTTCTCCTCCTACCATTTCTTCAACTGTCTCCCTCTGTCCCTCCCCTCCTTTGTGCCTGTGACTCCCCCTTTCTCCCTGGTTTTGCCTCCATCTGCATTTCCTTTCTTCCCTCTCTACCACCTTCGGCAAAGTCGCCCGGACACCAGCCTAATGTGGTTTCTGAGCCCTCTGAAGTCCATTCGTTACTTCATCTGGCACAACTACCGCTGGCTGATCCTGAAGATCCTGGGCCTGATACTGCTGCTGCTCATGCTGGGCCTCTTCCTCTACTCAATCCCCGGCTACCTGGTCAAGAAGATACTGGGGGCCTGACGAGCTGGTAGCCTCCGCCCCCTCATCGCCGTCAATGCTTCTCTATTTAACCCCTTTGCTTCCTGGATTCTCCTGTCCTACCTGTAGCTCCTCTTCTCCTGTCACGCCAAAACTCAGGTTCTTTGTATTCTCTCTCTTTTCTTCCTCTTCTGTCTCTCCTCTGTTGTCTCAGCTATAGAATAGCCTCTTTTGTGTATCCTTTACTGTATCTTGTCTCAGCCTTTTGCACAAGCCAATATCTTTTGCCACCAAGTGCCATTACACATCTTACAAGTGACCAACTGTTTGGTTTGGAAACACGCAGGGATGTTTTTAAGCACAGGAGAGTTCACATCGTATGGAACTGATAGGAAAGATTCCCATGTTGACAACTCACAATACAAGCGGTCACATCTTTGGGCAAATCAAGACGGTTGCATGATTAGAGCCGGTTGAGTGAGGATTATATAACATAATATTCATTCAATATAAATCTAATTACATTGAACGACAAGACTTTAGCTGGCAAGAGGCAGCCATAATGTTCAGGATGTGACAGCGAACGTCAGCGAGTGATGAGAGCAGAGCTGCTTACATTTTGCCGCCATATTATCTCATATATTCATTGTTTACAAAAACCCGAAACCAAGTCGCAAGAAAATACTGTATTTTTTTGCAGGTAACACACCATCAATGCTGCTGTTGGTTTAAAACATCAGTATTTTGTTAATGCTGAGGTTGGAGAGAGTCTGTCTAAGGCCTGTCCAGACCACAACACATTGGATCCTAATCCAGATACAATTCACTAGACAAACACTAGAGGACACTGTACAAAATATTATGAGCTGTGAAGTTTTATTTTTTAATGCAGAGATATTCAACTGAAGGACTCATATCTAAATTCCTTATATTAACATGCAAAAAATAATCAAAACTTAAAATTAACTGAAATCAATATTTCACCATAAAATGTGGTCACTGACTAACGTTATAATCATACAGGAATATGAATAACAAGGTTTCTTATGTTCCATATAATTATAAGCAGAATAAGGAATACTAGTGTGCATATACATTACTGGGCATACTGTGTGTTGATGACATGACACAAACCAGAAGTTGAATTAAACCAAAGTGCAGTTAAATTATTAACTATCAGTGGTTAAAGACACCAGAATGGTCAGAAACAAATGGCCCTGGAAAAGCATCAGTGTTTGGAGCTGTTGGTCAATCATCCACCCATCCATTTTTATCAACATATTCATTATCCATGTTTTTTTATTGTTCAGCTTTCACTCTGCGCTGTGATCTTTTGATCCTCTGAAACATTATGGGTTGTGAGCATGCAACTTACTACTAATGCCAGCTTTCTCTCTTCCTCCCATGTGTCATCGCATTTCTCTCTCCCCTTTCTCCATCCACCACCACTCACCCCTTCATCAACTCCCTCCTCCATCCACCTGCATGCCTTTGTCACCAAATCCTTCACCTTTACATCCCTCCCTCTAGTCGCCCAGACACCACCTTCCTGTGGTTCCTGAGCCCGCTGAAAGCCATCCGCTACCTGGTGTGCAACCGCTACAAGTGGCTGATCATCAAGATCGTGCTGGCCCTGCTGCTGCTCATCATGCTGGGCCTCTTCCTCTACAGCATGCCGGGCTACCTTGTCAAGAAGCTGCTGGGGGCCTGAGGCTTCTGGGAGGACAGGGAGGGGGGTGGCCAGCCAGATGGATGGATGGATGGATGGGGGAGACACGGAGGGCAGATGCTGGTTTGTGGACGAAAACCAGAAGGAGAGTACGAGGATTCTCCCTCAATCTCACCCACAGGAGGGGAGGCAGAGGGAGGAGAAGGTGCTTCTGAGGTTCGATTGCATTCTTTTCTTCTCTCTAATCCATTCTGATCATCACAAACAGCTCGCCACCTTCCACCTTAGCTCTGAGGAGAGAGGCAGACACCACCTCAAATGACTTTTTCCCCCACTCAGAGTCACTAGAAACACTAACTGTCTAATCCTCTATCCAATCTGCAGCAAGCCTAACAAATCTAATGCTCGGCATCTGGACTCCATCCTTGAACTGAGCTAAAAAAGCAATCACTTTGCCACAAAGTTAACCGCTTCTTCTTTTCAGGCGACATTACATGACAGTGAATGTTTCTTTATCCGTTCATACAGCTTTGTAAGCTAAATCGGAGTGTTGTGTTAGTGGTCAGACGATTGCATGGACATTCATTTCAAGTGATGCTATAAGATCGCCCATTACTGCTACAATGTCTGCTGTTGATTTAATTAAGTAAACAACTTTGCTTAACCCCCCATCCCCCATTTAGCATGTATAAGCAGTATATAACATTTAATAAATGGTTTACTGTATAACAATGTAATTTAGTTCTAAGCACATATAAGGACATTTTTAAGTGTTTATTAATGTACAGTTTGTCAAGAATAATAACTTCTCTTATGAAGACATATTTTATATTCTTAGACATGTGTTTTACTACATTGTCATTCATTATCTATTTATACATCAACCAGCCTCTACTTCTACGTTATAGCTGACAAATACATTAATAAACACTTGTATGTGCTTATAACTACATTTGTTCAATGTTTATATACTGCTCATAAATGTTGAATAGGTGGGTTAAACTAAAGTGTTACCTTTACTATTATAGCTCTTGCGATCTTTGCACACACATAATGAAGAAACGAAAATAAAGATGTCTATTTTCCTAATGAGTTTCAATGAGACATAGAACAAGATGACTTCAAAATTAATTAAATATTACATACGCCTTCCACAGGGTTCAGTTAAACTGCAATGCTAAATGTTTAATTTCGTGGATCAAAGTAATCAAGCCAGACTTTGGTTAATTAGTATTTGCAAGTAATTGTTAGAAAAATCGTTATATGCCATTTATTTGTAATTAATATGTAGATCACATAAGCGCAGCTCCGCCAACCTTCGTCAGTATTCCCATATTTTTGAGTAAGCATGTAAATATTCTTCATGATCCCTGCTGATAAAACCCTCACAGCAGAAAAATACAGATTCACAAATATCGTTTGAATAAGTCTGATTGAAAAGTCCTCAAAAGCAACAAGTACGTCAATGATATTACTGTTTTCTATATGCATCATTGTGACAACTGACCACAGAGGTCGTGTGTGCATGACTGTCCATCCGGCTCAACACAAACCACATCACCAACCCCGTTATCTCGAGCGGAGTGGATCCATCTCCGTATCACATGGTTGTTTGCTGTGTCCATTACACCCTTTTTAAATTTGCCTGAGTGTTGCAGTCTTTGTTTGTGATTATGCATTTCTCTAATTACATTACAGGGTTGTTTGCACTAAACTTGCCTGTTTTTACAATGAATTTGTGTTTATGTATCTGTTGAAATGCGTGCAATATTTATTTTCTGGCTGTTTTGGCAATTTGAAATAAACTGAATTCTATGGACAACATGTTTGAGATTGTTAAAGCAGCTATAATCAATATTTCTATACTAACAATAGAGATCATGGCTATTTGCATTAAAGCAAAGAAAGAAAAAAGCTCAGGTAAGTGGGTGCGCTGCTCTTTATCAGAGGCTGGGCAGTTAACCAGAAGCCGGCGGGCACAACAACACTGACTGGTACTTGACCGTTGGTGTGAAATGCAGTTGTAGTGGGAGTTTTATTCCCCTCAAAAGGCCACGAGGGGAAATAATGAGCCAATTCTGCACTTGAAAGCAAAATATATCCCTGAGGGAAATATCTGGCAAAAAAGGGTTACAGGTGTTGACCAAAACAGCTAAAAGGAGAGTGACTACTGGACTTACATTCATCAGGTGGCCAACAGGACTCCAAATGAAGGCTCAAGTTGCTCCATCTGCTAGATGTGTCCACTGTTGGCTAACAAGTTTGATATATCAAATTCAAAGGTGATCTATCAGTGTTGTCTTCACTGCTGCCCCAAAGCGGCCAAAATATTAGTTGCAGGTTTAGGTTACTTAAGTGTCTGAGAGGGTGGAAGATATATCACCACGAGTTCTTCCCAATAAACTTTGGTAGGGTAACACTGATGAACTCGTGTTATTTAGCTCTGCAAACCGTATGCCTTCAATATAACTAACAATGATGAGTCCTGTAATTGTCCTACCTATTTTGTTCTTAAACACAAAACTGTAAACATGATGATTTAATACAGGCTTTATTTTACAGTGAAAATAAATCCTTTTAGAAATACTCTGGTGATTCCAAGTTGAGTATGGATAATGGTCTCTCCAGCTCTGTGCTGACCTATCAAGAGAATCAAAGACGGCAT
>JAVQJF010106104.1:0-15393 GCA_036023855.1 Gadopsis marmoratus
CTGAATCCAGGGATTCTGTTCTCCGGTGAGATTGCTTTATTTCTTATTTATTGCCAGGCGATTCAAACCGTTGACAGTTGTGTTCTTTCCACTTGGGTTGCGAGCATTGAAGCCACCGACTTGACCGCCTCGGACAGAGTCCGGGAACACCGGTGGTTGAACGCCATGTTGGGGAGAATCTGGAGCCTCTGCAGCAACATGGACTGATGGAAGCAGTTGTCCTTATCGACTCTAATGCAGGGCGTTCGTGTAGTGCAGACATGTGTCTTCTGCCCCCACGCAGGCTGCAAAACAAACAAAGCAACGACAACAACAAAACATAAAATGAAATAACTGGATGTGTTTCCTCTCCTGTGGGATGACACCCTTCATGTCATTAGAAAATGGCGGTTTGTGCCCCCTCAAAGCAGCACACGCCAAGGACCGTGTAGTCTTGTTTTTAAACGGCAAACAACGAGTTAATGCTAGCTGGTAATATTATCAAAACGGCAATGTATGTTCGCGTTAATGTCTTTTGTTATTTCTATATATATATATAAAAAAAGGAATAATATAGTAAGGAAACTGTAGTTTGTTTCTCGTCACTTGCACTTTTTTTTGGTTTCCTCCAAACAAAAAAGCCAAATCCTGGAAATTAGGATGAAGCCGTCAACTCAATCTAGATCAACGCGCACAGGAAAGATTCTTTAAACGTGGAGGTATTTTTTTTATTTTTGAAGGGAATAACTGATGTCTTGTGTTTAAAAACAACAAAAAAAATCTATTAATAGCAGCCAAACCCAGCTGCCGTCAAACTGTTGTTCCGTTTCAAGTGGAATCAGCTCTCCCTTTTATTTTGAATGAAATATTAGTTTAATTGCAAGTCATTTGATCACGTTATGCACGCTGCGTTTCCAAAGCTGCAGACTGTGTGAAAGAAATAGCTTGAAATTCTCATTTGTTTTCATTGTTAATTATTTCAACAAAAATATAGGGGGGGGGGGGGTTGTAATAAACATCTGTTGATTTTTGTATTTCTTGTGATCTTCAGGTGACTGCATTATTAATGTTGAGCATTTGATCAGATTAACACCACGTGCTCATACAGTACAAATGTCTGATGAAAGTGGGTGTTTTTAAGCAGAGTCGCGTGCATATTTGCAGACTTTGCCACACACTGCAGCTATAGCCTACTGTATGGCCATGCTTGAGCACTTTCTTTTAGGATTCCTTTCCTTCTGGCTGCTGTTGTTTAATGCCCTCAGCACCTTCATTGATTAGTTTGCACAATGGTTTGTGTTGAGAAAATGTCTCTTGTTGCTTTTCTAAAAGCAGAGAGACACACGATTCCATGTTTTCACACTCACTAATTTGACATTAAATTATGTTTATTGCAAAATAAAGGGAGTGGGGTTTTTTCAGTCTGGAATAGGCTACATTGTATTTTCTCGTGGTGGAAAAGTTTCTGCAAATTCCTGTTTAAAATATAGCTGACATTTACTGTGTGAATATTGACTTGAGGTAAAAGCGTCGGAGGTAATCATCTATCAACTTGACAATTTTTGGTAATTAATTTCATTAAAGAAATGCATTTTATTTTGGATTTAACAGGGCTTTTGAACCAACATCTTTTACAAATGTATTACATTAGAGTGAATTAACTCCTATGCTGTCTGTGGATGTATTAAAATGTGAGATGTGCATGCATGCAAAACGTCCATCACAAGTTTCAAAGAGTTTTTAAATTGATAATGAAATATTGTATGGCATTGATACACATTAGCCTACAGTTAAAAAAACAATAAAGCACATTTAAAGAACTGTTTTCTGAGTGACTCTGGACACACGTCTTTAAGCTATAAACAAATAAATTGCGTTTAACCTCCTGAAAATGTAATTTTCAGAAAACATCTTCCACTGACTAAGATCAGCCCAAAGTAAAATGATAGGACGGGTCGGCTGGTATTTCTTTTGGACATCTGTATCATCAAGAACCCTGACTGATAAGTAAGATGATCAGTGTGTGCTGATGGAATAGCAAACAGTTGTTCATGTTTGTTGTTCCAAGTGGAGCCTCGTGTTTACTGCTCAGACGTGAACAGCTCAAGAAGTGGTGAATTTAAGCCCCCCCACCACCACCGCCAGTCATCCTGTGTTCAAACTATATAGACTAGACCATGAACATGCTGTTGCCTGTCAACCTTTAGACATTGACCTGTACGTTATGCGTGTACCCTCCCACTTTTATCCTGACCACAAATACATGTTAAAGCTAGAGGTTGCACATGGTGTAGACCTTGGGTGTGTTTGCTTCTCTGTTATAAAATTCTCAACAGTACAACTATATGATGAAGAGGATGTAAAACTGAGAAAAGATTAAAGTAGCATCTTTTATCTACAATCAGAATGTACTGGATTCACTGGCCCCAGAGTGCAACAATGATTTGACTCATCTTTTTTTGTGTGTTTGGAATAGGTGTTAATGTTTCTCCAAGCAAATAGTTAACATTACGCTTTATATTGTCCTTTCTCAGACCCAGAACATAATGTACGTGTCTATCTTTCTGAATATTCGAGTCCCAAGTTCTATATGCGAGACGTCCACATGGACTTAATATGAAACTATACCCACTCTGTCCCCTACTGGTCAACTTATTGGAAGATGGCCCCCTGCCATGACACTTGTCATTGTGCAATTTCAGTAAAGAAACAGAAATTCACATATCACAACACAGCCTCACCATATAAATCAAAGGGAATGTCTGCATTTCCTTCAATCTGCACCTGTTCTCTACAATGTAACACTATGGAGACTATGAATGAATGCACAATAACTAAAATATTAGTAAAACAGTTTCCTTATTTTGTTTCACAAAACCTATACAAGAAAAACCTGCATTAAGGAATACCCGTTATTGAAGTTTACTTATAAATATCTGAGGTGAAAATTAGCACAAATAGATATCGAACTATGGCTTTGATGGTTGTCTTTATTGAGAAAGACTTAATACTTTGACCCACATCTCCTTACATAGTCGTTACCTTGGAACCTTAAGAATTATCTTTGGGTTGGTGTGAATGAATGTGTAACTGAGGGGCCCCATGACATGTCAGCTGTAATTAACCCCATTTGAATGAAGTGCCTAATTATTGGGGCTAAGGTCTACAGGTAAAGAGCCCTCCATTCCTTCAGGTTTACTTTTGAATTAGCCACGATGCTTACCCCAACTTTACTGTAGCTAAACTGAAATTTTTTTGGGACAAAAACTGATAATGGTTGATGCAATTTGCAAGGTGTTATTTAATGCTGGAAAAATGTGACTGGCAACCTTATGTGGAACAAACATGGGCATTTCAGTCATCTTTTCTTAATGCAAAGCATACACTAGTTACTTTAAACAAGGAAATGTTCTAATGTCATTGTTAAGGTGAAGAACATCAGTCACACTAAACTGAAGTTACTGTATTTTAAGTTGCACCACAGTAATTAATTTTGTTGTATAGAGAAATGCCTCTGAACAAACTGCAGTTACAGAATACTCTGAATAATAGTCTGTTTTCACATGTGAGCTTCGTTATCTTATGTAATGAAAGCCACCCAATAAAAGCTTGGTACAAGTCTGTTGCATGTTTTCATTGGTGTAGCCTGAATGAGACAAACTCAACCTTTGGAGAATGTATTGTGGTTTCAAAGAGTGGCACCAGATCAACTACTTTAAATTTGTGTGAACATACACTTCTCATGCACAGCGTCTTGGTGCTGGACTTATTCTGTGAAACTCTCCCAAGCTTGTTTTCCCACCTCACCCACTCAACTTAAAGTATTAAATCCCACCTGTACGACAACAGCTAAACTTCAATTTCATGCACTTTAAGTCAGAAAAACACATTGCAAACTTTGGAGTTTTCATATATTTGTATTTCCATACAAAGAAACGACAATAAAAAAATGTAATACATGATAATAAAACTCTCTGGAGAAACTCAAATGATGACTTCCTTGACTAAAAAAACAAAAAACAGTGACTCTGAATGTGAGCAGAGAACCAACCACAGATTGCTGGTAACACTTCTTTTACAGCTCAATTTACCTGCTACTTACCAGTAAACACACTTAGTGCTAAGTAACATTGAGATTAATCTTATCTTTTGAGTGTATTGTCATATTTACTTAATACAGGCTGTAAAATTAAGTGTCACCCTTATTACTAAAACCCAGCTCTATTTCCCCACTATGACAAGGACTGTGATAACAGTGATCAGTGCAATAAATCTCATTAACCATCACTTGAAAGAAAAAAGGTTATCACTGCTGCAGACAATTAAGAGGGAAGGAAGGATGCAAGTCTATAATGAAGCAACAGTAACCAACAGTTGCTGAGTTCTTTGCCCACACTCAACACGGATGCATCATAACGTCTAAAGGTTAAGACATCTATTGCATGTAAACAAGAACTATGTCAAGATTAAAGAGTTCTGTTGATATAGACATGCTATTTCAAAATGTTCCCTTCAGAAACACCTTGATGAATCACACACCATCAATTACTGGAGGGAGGCTGAACGTTGAAAGAAGCAACTTAGTATCGGCCTGCAAAAAGAAAATAGAATATTTATATTAGTCCAGTTCCAAGTACATTGCTAATAAAATCAATGTGATTTCACCAGTGATCAAGGAACATACATCTGTTTGAATGCAACAACAGTCTGATTTAATGTGTGAAGACGATACAATGGATGAAGTTAGGCAGGCTTTCTACTGTATGCAGTTCTCTTCACACTTACGTGGGCTGTAGGAGCGAGACCGTGAGCGAGACCGGTATCGACTGTAGTAGGGTGACGGAGAGCGCCTGCGACTGCAAAAAGACAAAGATAATTTAATACATTTTCTCCCACGAAACAGGATGACGTTGACTTATTATTACTCACCTGTACCTATAGTCATACTCGTCATATCTGTCATAGCGGTCGTAGCCACGGTCATAGTACGAGTCTCTCCCCCTCCTGCTGCTGCTACCGCCGCCACCTCCGCTACCGCCGCCGCCGCCACCTCCACCACCATTGCTGTTGAAGTAAGAAGAAACAAGGCCATTACTTCCTGGTGTCTTATCTCCTGAAAAACACAGCACCATGTCAAAACTGTTATTGCTACAAATCACGAATGCGTTTCAAGAAAGGATGCACAACTAAAGTACACCAATGATATGCGTGAGCATTGACATCAGAACGTAACACCATCACAGTTTTCAATTCCAGGTGGCTCAAATGTACATGTGTGCTTCTTAGAAACTTCAAACCATGTGACAACTACTCAATGCTGCACAATACGCTAAGGAAACTGATACGATGCCAATGCAGGAATCCTGAAGTTAAAATATGTTATATGTTACATTTATAAAGTTTAAGACTAACGCCACAAGATCTAACTGGACTATCAGTAACACACCTTACATTTACAGTACTATACCAGTACATTTATTTAGTTTAATCAGTAGAATAAAACAGTGACTAACCCAAAGGCAAGGTTTATGAAAAGTAGTAATAGTCACATACTCACACTCTCATTAACAAAACATTTATTAACAACATTTCCATTTGGCCTAAGAAATACAACATAGGCCATAAATTATATTAAAATCAGAGGCAGTCAGTCTGTCTGAACGTATGTTTCAAAAAAATAACCTTGTAAAATGCAGCTTAAGACATTTTAATACTTTAAGGGTCTTAATTTTTTCTAAACTGATTTAATACCTTTTATAACTTTAAGACCCCTTGGATACCCTGCAACTTTGACATTAGTGTTGGTCTTACTGAGTTGGTCGACCCATGTAGATTCCTGGTGTGGGGGTATGGGCACGTTTGGTAATGGAATAATCCACTCTGATGCCCCTCCCGTCCAGCTCCATGCCATTGGCTCGCTCCATTGCCTGTGGAAGAGGAAGGAGGAGACAAAGATGTTATCAGACCAATGTAAGCTTTTTGGTAAGATGTCATTCACAAAGGCCCACCTAAAATTACACCATAATCCCCTTGCTATGGGATGCACGACTGCAAGGTGAGTGAATTTGTGGCAAGGCAGACACCTAGTGGTGTACTCATGTAATCACCTAAAAAAAAAAAAAAAAAAAAAAAAAGGGGGAAACAGTGTCTGTGTGTAGGGAAAGATTTTTGAGCCCGCATTAACTACTATGAATATAGTGCCAGATAATATATAGTTGCTAATGACCATATATGGATGTAGAATTATAGTTTTACAAATAAAAGCATCCAAGTGCAAAATTCAATACAGTGACTGACTTAACACTTTGACAAAACTCGTTACTCCTGCTTCTTAGGATCTACAGCCATGCCACTTTTCATAGCCACCTAACCAGGAAATATTTGACACTTGAAACTCCAGATGAATGTAATTAACTACATCAAAAGACAGAAAACAAATTAGTTTCTGGGAATGGAACAGAAGATCAAACCACAAACATTTCCCATACCTCTTTGGAATCCTCAAGTCTCTCGAAGTAAACGAAGGCAAAGCCACGGGAGCGACCAGTGCGTTGGTCGTACACCACATTGACCCCTGCCAGAGGACCATAGCGTGAAAACACCTCCCTCAGGTCACGCTCTGTGGTGTACAGGCTCAAGCCAAAAACCCCCAAACATGTGCTGGGATCAGGGTTCGCCTGGAAGGGTCAACAATAAGGGTCAGAGTTGATGGTGTGGTTTACAAAATCTACCCATCTATTGGTTTGCATAAAATTTTTTTTTTTCAATTTTCTGGATTTAGTATGCAAAACATGCTTCCTCATGCACATGGCAGCACATGTTTAATACATTACCTAAACTGTAGAAGAATATCTTTCAAAAACACAAGCACAGAAAACAATACTGTACCAAGAAAATATCTTGGATTAATTAATTTAGAACACTAAAAACCTATTTATTCATTAGCTGCTTCAGAGCAGTTTTAGGGAAGAGGTACTACTCCAACTACCGTATACCGGATACTTGATCTTACATTGTGACTTCTGGCTTACAACTAAGGCAGCAATTGAGTTACAGCTGATAGGTAAGAATCTATGTACATTTTCACAATGGGGTACCAAAACCTCCCACCAAGCATCTCCAGTTTTACCAGTCCAACAGTTAAATGCTCAGTGGGTAAACTATGACCGCTTTAATAACCCCTTAAAAACAGCTTTCAAAAAGATGCCCCCGGGACAATTATGATGTACGAAACCCATTTCATTTCCTACTGCTCTCTTTGAAAATGTCACTTAATTCCTGATTTGCATTATCACATGGATCTCTTCAAGCAGCAGTGCACTATAAACATTGACATTACACAAACTGTGCAAGGAGCTGCAAGAAAAGTATACACTTATTTATTACTACACATCAATGGAGTTTTTAAAAACCTGTTATATCTTGCATTTGCCTGTTATAATTTAATACTGACAACATGTTTAAAAAATAAAAGCATTGATAAGCTGGCTAATGCCCGCTTTGAACCAGTGTTACAAAATGTACTTTCATTTGGTAGGTGATCAAATTCACATTGCAGACATCAAAATCAGTGTAATATGCCATTTTGCTTGCAAACCAGTGGTATTGTCTGAATATGCCACGTTCCATTTGATTTCCACTATGTTATATTTACATCTTTATCCCTCATCCAGTACTACACTGGCATCTTTGACCCACAAAAACATTACATTTCTCTGGCCCAAAATATGGCAGATGGTTCACATACCCTAACATCAGCATCACCGCCATGACTGCATGCTTCTTTTGTGAAGTCATGGGTCTGTTGATATAATGGAAAGAGGGGATGGTTAATAAAAAGGGGTTATTAAATGTCATTTCAAGGTGGTTTCCCACAGCATTAACCACAATCATCTGAAAAATGACACTTCCTAACACAAAAGAAATTCTCCTGCTTTAAACTAAGTTACTTAAATCACAGTCCTTGTAATCATGTTTAATAGTCAAACTCAGATCTATATGCAAAACATTTTATACGCATTGTGTTTAACACATTTCATCCATTTTGCTTTCTAAAGCCACTGATTTGTCAAAACAAAGTACTGAAATAATGATATTAAAAAGAACAGTTTGTGGCTATTAGCCCGATGATTGCAAAACCATATAGTAGCTTTAAATCCAAGTTTGTCTACTTATGTGAAATTCACTTAAATATTTGACTTACAGACACAACTTCCTGTTCTTCCTAAAACATTTTACATACCTGTGACCCCACTAATACAAGCATTACATGTGCAATAAGCCAAAACTATGAATGTTTTAAATGTCAGTACTAACACCTTATACATGTGTGTGAGCATACACAACTTGTCTCCCCCCCCCCCCTTTTTTTATTTCCTTCTATAGCCTATTGTACTTTGCCCTATCTTCAGATCTCATCACACTCACCCTGCTGCCTGCGTGACGGCGCCGGTTTGACATAGGGGAATTGCTCTGGCTCCTCCTGCGGCGGCATTCGGGGCTGTAGGAACGAGAGCGAGACTTCTTCCGGTGAGAATAAGAGCGAGAGCGTGAGCGGCTATAGCGGCGGTTTGAATGCCGCCTAGAGCGAGACCTGAAAAGGATGCAGTAGAGGAGAGGCATTGAATTCAGATTAGAAAGTTATAGATGACAATCGGTGACAAAAAAGGAAAAGTGTCAAAGCACTGGGCGACACATTTCAGTATCTAAATGAGCATTTAGTTGCTCGTAATCTGATGTGATTACAATAGAACATACCTTGATTTTGAGCGGGAGCGGGATCTGGACTCCGAGCGTTTGGAGGCCCGGGATGGGCTCGGGGAGCCTGACCTGCTCTCCGACTTGACCCGAGCTGGACTCCCAAGATCCGATTTAGATGGGGAGCGTGAGCCCTATTGCCACAGCAGGATGTTAACAACTTTCTCATGGACAAATACATTTATTTTTTTATACAGAAAAACAAATCAAAACACACGTGAGATGTAGCAAAGTATGTTGGACACATACAGTACACCTGTCTAAAATGCACAGCTTATGTACTGTGGAGGAAAGGGTTAGTAATTTTATAATATCAATAAATAAATCTTTGGTTTACAATGTGGGCTATTATTAATCATATAACTCTAGAATACATGACAGGTCTATTTCCATGTCCACCTGGGCCATCAAGGGAAAGAAATAAAACATGCATGTTACATTAAGGGAGCATGGTAAAGAAAAGATATTTGTGACACAAACAGTATATTTACTTAACCTAGGGTCACATTCATTCTTCCAGATTCTTTACACGCTACCCCCTTCTCTCAGGATTTCTATCCTTCTTCATTCTTCTTTTTTCAGTTTTCTCATTTTCTGATTCCAGGTCTGTTTTTCCTCTCTTCACCCAAACTGAAACCAGTTTCATTTTAGCCATTACACTGCAAGCGCTTCTATCTGACACCATTCTTCCGTCACATTTCCTCCCTTTCCACTTCTATGTTCTGCTCTGTACATGTTTTCATTAGCCTTCTTTTATCTTGAAAATTTTCTTCATCATTCTTGGATAAAACTCTTCAAATCCTTCACGATCAATAACCTTAATGAAAAAAGAACATTCAATAAAATTAAGATCATAGGTTTAAAAAGAATATAATAGGAAATAAAAAGGAACACTGATTGCAGTACAATTACATTGTTGCTACATTAAGTTTTAATGTTCCAGAAATTATGGAAATGAGCAATGTAACAATTTAACAACAAATTTAATGATTACAAGTGGAGAGCTCAGATATGTGTTGTGGCAATGTTTCAATTGTCTAAATAAGAGCGTTAAAGTGGGGAAGGAAGAGAGGCTTAGGACTTAAGTTACTTGATCTATAACGAAAAGCTGTATCAGGAAAGACAAAAACTCAGGTTGCCGACGTGCAACAATGGCTGCAGCAAAAGCAGTGACATCCGCACAAAATACACAGGCCGTAGATAGCTCTTAACTCATTTCATGAGCGAACGAGACAGGTGCAATACATTCAGCTGACAACGCAAAAACACGACAATTTTCCAAGTACTAGTCCAACTCCGGCGGTTTTTAAGATAAGTAACATTATAGTTAAAGCAGTCTGGTTGAAGCCGTCCTGTTAGCGGAGCCGTTCATGTAAAAATAAATAAATAAATAGTTCAGAGAACCTTGTTGGCTTGAGGCAAAACCAGAATACTTGTCGGCCTCTCCTAACGTTAGCCAACAACGCGTGGAAAGCTAACGTTAACACGAAGCTCTCAATTTCGCGCGGCCCCAAATGTAGCCGCTGCGTTAGCTGCTAGCGTTAGCGGTGAAGTCGCGTAGTGTTCTCTATCTGCAGCCACACGGAAGGAGGACGAAGAAGGGGAGATATTTGATATCATTCGATGTAACTACTTACCCGCACTTCGTAATTTCCATCCTCAATGTCACTCATTGTTCAGCGTAGCTAATTAAAACCGAGTATTGACGGAAACAAGCTGCGCGGAGGCTTTTAAACGACGTTTTATTCTGGTGGGCAACTAGCTAGAAGATGGCGCGTGAGGTGGGTGGTATGTTTATGTACTGCAGAATGTGACGTCATGTCCCGTCTCGTGTCCCACGCCAGTCGATGCAGAAAAAAAAACCTGACGTACTTGAACGTCTCATTAACACAGCCTGGAAACATTTTCAACGGTGCCCCACGATCAGTTGATCAGCTGACTTTAATCTTTCAAGTAATGCCACAGTATATAACCCACTCCATTACAAGTAAAGGTCCTGCATTCAAATTTTTAAAAAGTTAAACGAAAAGAGGGGATGTAGATATCAAGTCTATTGTCTGTTCCGCTCTCCGGAGCGGAAGGTGGCGGTAATGCACCTGGATGCCAACCGCCGTACAACTAGAAGAAGAAGAAGAGTTAAACTACTCTACACACGTTATGAAGAATGCCTCCATTCAGTGTTATAGTTGTCATATATGTTATTCAAATAACATAAAAGAAAAACATTCTGTAAGAAACATTTAAACGTTGAAGCTGGTTGAGATATTTTTAACCACTTTACATACTGTTTGGTAGCTTAATCTGCAAGAATAGATCATATTTAATAAGCTGACCATTTTCTCATGTGTAAAATTCTTGTTATATCTTGATAGCTGTGAAGTAAATGTAGTGAGTGGAGTAGTAGAAAGTAGCATAAAATGGAAACAAGTTCATTTAAGTCCATCAAATTAAGGGTTTGAATAGATGTACTTTACACCACTGTCCCACTGTAAGACATGATTTGGCTGGTAAGTTTTAACATCAAGAACCACAGGATTTCACAGTGGGGTCAGTGAAAGTTAATGAACCAAGAAATCATCTTCAGTCACGTATACATCCCGTATGGAAGATGCCTTCTTTGGGAACCCCTGGCATATAAAACTGGATTCATTGCTATGTGAGGCACATGTCACAAAAAAAGATGTCCTGAATGACACTATGCATATTATTACATCACATTTAATCTGTAGGACTTAAGTGGAGGATCTGATAGAAAACTGAGTTAAATTGAGCAGCTGACTCGCACACCATCTTTTCTACTTTAGCAGTGTGAAGCAAAGTACATTCATGGCATCACTCAATGTTGGCACAGCCAAACCAGTTTGCTAATTCAATCTAGAGGCCTTCAAATAGAGAAAGCTTTATAATGTGTGAGCAACATTATGAAACAATTACTTTCCTTATACTTTAGTATGCCACCCACATTGACTTTGTCTTATATAATCTCCCCTAAGAAGTACTGATGAAAGTATTGTCAATGTTTCTTGTCGCACAAAATCATAGTGTCAATGAGCATCAGGATGAGCAAATGGAAGATCTTCTTCCTCTGGTCAGGACAGGAGGTGTACACTCACCTCCCTAAAAATACCCTTAAAGTCAACATTGGTTGAGCCCAGTATTTTTAGAAAATCTCTATTGAGTCACAGTGCAACATGAACCCTGAACATGTGTAAGCAGTAGGTCCGTCATATTAACAGCACTAAAGGGCTAAACACTGACAAAGTACATTCAATCTGTTCCACACCTAAAATTAAAACATTGCTCAATACCAGGCAAAGGAACCATTGGATTTCAACTGAGACAAAGCACACACCCACACTCATGTTTATGGTGGAAAATAGGCATCACCACATCATATTCTGCATAAATCTCAAACTGTCTTGCAGCAATTGTAAATACACATTTATACTGCCTTCAGATGGAGTGCAAATAAAATTCTTTGGATTATCACTTACAGGTGAGCCATACAGTTTAATTATCCTTAAATGCATACGTATGCTAAAAGTAGAATCTTCTTCATACCATATTTAGCAACTGCACCAGCTAAAAACTGAAATGTAGCTATTCCTAGCTCGTGTACTCTTTAGTTCAGCATTTTGATATGTTGAAGCAGTATTGTAAAATAGTTTACAGTGTAGCTAGGGGAGCATTTTAAGCGTATGAGAATCAAGGTCATTTCCAAGAGTATTTATACCTCTCTGCATTTGCTTTAACAGTCACAAGATTCAAATATGGCATTATAAAAAAATACTAACATTGAAGGCAAATTAAATCAACACTGCAATTATTGAAAGAAAAAAAAAAAAGACAGCACAGGATAGTCTTGGTAAAAAATAAATACAAATCAGCATATGATAGAACCAAGCATAAAGAAGTCTTTCTTTCATTCTTCCCTCCGAGTTGGCTGAACATTTCGGAGAAGCATCCCAAATTTTAGGTTTCTGGATGTCCATGTGTCTCACTATTGCTTTTCAATCGCCTGATGTGGTTACATCAGTGACAGATGCTGGATAAGTGTGATGTGCTAAAAGTGGAAAAATAAACAAAAAAAAATAAAGTAATCAATACTTCTATCAAGACTATGCTCCTTGATGTGGACGAGGCCTATTAGGGATGTGCGGGTGAAGGCGTGGCATCCCTTGGTGGCTGCCAGGTGTCTCCTGCTTTGAGGATTTCTGTAGAGCGACAGCAGAGGCAAGGACACCCCCTGCTGTGTGGGAGGTGTTAGTGGAGGAGGCATTGACTACCAACTCGATTTTTCCCTCCAGTTTGACCAGCCGTGTCAGAATGTCATCCAGTAACACAGCTATAGTCCTCTTCAGATCAGCTGTAAGCGCATGCAAGACGAAGAGAAGGGAAAAAATAAACACAAGAAAATGTGTGAGTATGCTTTTTCTCAACTATGAAACACACAATGTTTATACAGGAGTAAGCAAGTAATCTTGTGTACAGGAAAAACCATTTCCTGACTTCTTCTCAAATGCTTACCATAACCAGCCATGGAGGTACCCTGCGGCCCACCTGGCACATTCTGGTTCTCCTCTGTCAGGACCTTGACGTATCGCCGGCTGAGATCCAGGATCTGCTCACGTAGCTCGGCGCTGCTCTGATGTCGAGGCTGCTGCGCAGTGTAGCGCAGCAGCATGAGTCCCCACACCAGGCCGAATACCAGCAGCAGCACACTCAGCTTCTGGGACATGTTCCTCCGCAGGAGGACACCCAGCATGGTACTGGGGGTGGTGAAGGGGAGGGGAGCTGGAGAGGCTCGGTGTGAGGCTGAAAATATTTTTCTTGGATGCGGATATACCAATAATTTGTTATACAGAGTGACAGTTTGTTCATTCCTGGGGGAAATTCTCTTTTCTGTTGTCCCTATCCACAAAGAGCTCAGAGGTCAAAGTCTATTACAAAAGCCTTCCTACAGCTTGTATGGATTCAGTGCCTCACTTAAGTTAACTCCAGCAGCACATGTACTTTCCCAATACCCATACAGACGAAGATGTTTCTCTAACCACTAAATCATACTCTCCCTCCTAAGAGAAGGTAAGAAAGAGTTACGCAACAACAGAGGGCAGGAAGTGGAACCAGAAGGAAGCCGACACCCACGGACACCAGCAGTCAGGGGTTTTGGTAAGGTTCTTTGGTTGCAAGATGTCCAACTCCAAATCACAGATGCAGACTTGGTGCTCAGGCAGGGGGTCCGCAGACATTGTTGACTATGTTTGAAAACTAAACCAAGACAAGACAGAAAAGATCAAATTAACATTATTTTATATTCCTTACATTTTTATTGTGCAGTGATTCAATGTCATAAATTGGGAAAAGAAACTCATTATACCAAAAACTGTTGAGCATTGTGGTTTAAATTCATGACTGAGGATTTCTGAGTGGGTAAATGCATGCAAGACACCACTGCATGTGCTGGATGAAGAACAAAATCGACCTCATCATTATTGGCAAGGAGCTGGTGGCTACATCAAAGTGACGTCCTGGACTATTTTGCCATTATTAAAAAGACAGGCTTTGGGTCAGCATGCACAATAAGTCCACTCAACAAATGTTTTTCAGCCCTCCTGATTACCAGTTTAAATTTCATGGGACCCACTTTGCAGCTCCAGACAGGACACACTGTAACAGACCGAGGCATAGAAGGCATTCATTCTGTAATCTCACCGCCGCAATGGTTATTTGACTGACATTGAGCCTGAGAATTGCACCGTGCACATGCAGGGGAAACTAGGTGATCATTTCTCAGTTTTCATAACTTTGTCACCGAGTTCATTCTCTGCACGCTCTCTCTTGGGTGTTGGGAGTGTAACTTCCTATTGAGGTCAGAGATGGGACAGTGACTGAGGGAATCAATTATGAAGAGAAACGTAACAGAATCCGTTAAGCGATGCTTCCTTGTCTCGATCCACACACACACACACACACACAAACATGTCCTTCCTATGACCTGGGCGCTACGGTGCATCAGCGAGCAAGAACTAGAGAGGAAAGCGAAAGCAAGGTGTAAAGGCTCGAAGTAACAGTTGAAACCAGTCCGGGAACAAAAACATACAACTCACAAATATGTCAGTAAGGCAAAATAAAACATAACTATATATGTGTGAATATATGTGTGTGTGTGTGTATTAGACACATACACTCACACACTGCTCGGCCAAAACAAAAGTCACCACCTGGATTTAACTAAGCAAATAAGCATCATGCCTAGTGCCTACTGTACAAGCCTGTTGGGGCAGTGCTATGATCTGGGGTTGCTGCAGTTGGTCAGGTTTAGGTTCAGCAACGTTATGTGGCCAAAGAATGAAGTCATCCGACTACCTGAATATACCGAATGACCAGGTTATTCCATCAATGGATTTTTTCTTCCCTGATGGCACGGGCATTGTTTCGATAAGCTTCTGCAATGTCACAACTTTTATTTCCGTCCAGAGTTGCATTCATTTCTCACCAAGATCTTGTATTGATGATGGGAGAGTCGGACCACTGCGCAAAGTCTTCTCCTGCACATCCCAAAGATTCTCAATGGGGTTATGGTCTGGACTCTGTGGAGGCCAATCCATGTGTGAAAATGATGTCTCATGCTCCCTGAACCACTCTTTCACAATTTGA